>JAMQGT020001498.1:0-130381 GCA_024447675.2 Pterophyllum scalare | reverse complement strand
TAATGGCTGTATATTGAGTTATTTTGAGGGAAGAATAAATTTACACTGTTATATAAGCTGCACACAGACTACTTTTCATTGTGTCAAAGTGTCATTTTGTCAGTGTTGTCCCATGAAAAGATATACTTAAATATCTGCAGAAATGTGAGGGGTGTACTCACTTCTGTGATACACTGTAGCTACAATCAACCAGCTTCTGTGTGACACACAAGCATAGCTGAAATTAAATAATTTATATGATATAGGACGTGTTCCCGAACGCCAATATTCACCAGCTTCTTATTTTGTCCAGTCAACATTTATATAATTGACAGCGATATAAATCAGCACATGTGAGAAGCTAGCAACACGATCACCTTTTTGTGTGATTACCTTATTATCCAAAGTGGTGTCAGTTAGTCTTCTGTCAATCACTGACTATCCAGCGCTCCAGCAGGAAGTGTAATAACATTGCACGTTGTCTGGTCCATTTACTGGAGTTGCGTCACATGACCTCAGTGTAGTGTTTTGCCAGGAAGACGAGCACACACATAGACAGACAGATTTACCACTGGAGGACACACGGTGGCCTAGACAAGACAAGAATGGCAGCAGGCTATGATAGCTGCACAGGATGTCTTCGGCAGTGTAATTTCTTTTGTCTGGGAGGAAAATGAGGAGAGAAGAAAAGAAAGGAAGTGGTGAAAAATACATTGACATAGAAAAGGGACACTGTGTTGTAAACGGGGGAGAAAATTACCAGAGAAGCTCGAACCACCTTCCCCATTTCACCTCACTTCTCTCTCCCCCATCACCTCTCCCCGCGTCTTCTCCCTCTCTCATAAATGTTAACTCGCTAAAGAAAACACAGACAAATGCTCAACCAGACAGCGTGTGTGAGTGTGTGCATATATATCTCTGCGCATGGCGGGAAGCATCATATTTACACACACACGCGCACACACAAACAGGAGCCAGACAGTGTGTATGAAGTGCAGCTTCAGTGAGTCCATCAAGTGTAATGATTGCCATAAATTCCCTCCTGGCTGCTTTTCTCAGCATCCTCTCCTTTCCTCCCCCTGCATCCCTTCATCACACTCTCCCTTCTTCCCTACATCAAACACTCCCCTCCCTCCCTTCTACCCACCCATCCTGCCTCTATCCATCAAGCCCTCCTTCCTTCCATCATCAAACCCTCCCTTCTTCCATCCTGCCTTTTCCCATCTCCTTGGTTAGGTTTTCTGCGTGATGTCTGGTGCGTCTGACTGGGTGGGCTGTTCTTCTCATCTTTCCTTTCCTTTCCTTTCCTTTCCTTTCCTTTCCTTTCCTTTCCTTTCCTTTCCTTTCCTTTCCTTTCCTTTCCTTTCCTCTCACCCTCCTTTTACTTTAAACACTCCTTGTGTGACAAACACATTAGCAACAGCAGATGTTTGATGTGCGGCGCTTTGCTGAAAGTTGGTCGCTTTGACAACGACACATCTTCTTTAAAAAGTGGGGGAAAGGCAGACAAAGCCTTGCCACAGGTGCTGGTGGTAGAGAGAAACAAAAATCAAAATGGTGGAAAATGAAGTCTGATGTGTGTTGAGAACATTCCTCTGGAAAATATTTAATTTATTAGATGTCAGGGGTTCTTTGATGAATTAAGTAGTCTTCAGGAGCATTTATTTTGACAGTCAACAGCCTCTGTTTTCCTCCAGCTGAACATGCATGTTGCCAGCAGGTTGGCTGCCTCTCCTCCGGCCTCCCCTTACCTTCTGTCCTCTCTCCTCCCTTCATCTTTCACTCATTTTTCTTTAATGCCCCCATTCTCCGACTTCTACGCACACGCACACCTCCATCATTCCCGTCCCTACTTCGCTGTGGGCAGATAAATCATCTGCAGAGTGGCAAAAGCTGCAGTGACTCATCTACCATCTAGACCACCTCAGCGATGGAGAGAGGCACAGAGAGAAACAGTAGGTGAGAGAAAGGGGGCGCCCAAAAGGAAATTAATAGAGTGAAAGAGGAGAAGTCAAATGAGTAAGAGCGGTTGTGAATACTAAAGTCAGCCAGCAAGCGACAGAAAGAGAAAGGAGAGGGGACAAGCGACGGAGGGAGAGAGAGGGTGAGGGAAAATAGAAATGAGACTCGCGGTCAGCGTGTGACAGATGAGGTGCAGAATGAAAAGGAGGAAAGGTGGAGGGACGATGGAGAATAGCAAATGCCTACAGAGAACAGATAATGCGGGACTCCGTGTGTGTCTGTGAGAGCGCAGAGGGGGAGAATAGATGGATACGGGGGAGGGGTCACAGGGGTCACCACAGAGACGGAGAAAGGCAGGGCTGATTGACAGGTCTGCTTCTGACGGACTTTGAGCGCACAGCTGTCTCCTGAAGCCTCACCTGAGTGCCGCAGTTTGTGCACAGCTGACATACAGCACACTTCGCTCATTGTACTTCAAACTTCCAACTTTATGAGGACCACCCACTAGCTGCGCTCTGAACCAGCTACTGACAGATGAATTCTTGGATGTTCTAACCAAGCACTCACTCAGTCCCAGGTGATGTGACCGGTTAGGTTTGTGTGTTTGTTTGTAGGATTGTTTTAAACATTTAAAAAGATTTTCTTTTTTTTCTCCAAGATGGCTCTGTCCAACTTAGATGTGGTTAACTTTTGGAGTTGAGATCTGGAGCTGCAAATATCAAATTGAAAGGTCAGGAGATGTTTCATTTCCGTGTCAGGCAAAAATCGCTGAGACATCATATTGATGTTCTCAAGGGAATATCAAAAAACTAATCGAGACGCACATCTGGATCAACGGACTCTATTCCTGCGTGGTTTAGAAACTTGATGTTGAACAGTTTGTTCAGAGGCATTTCAAGTTGAGTTAGGCTGAATGGGAGGAAATTCAAGGAGTTCAAGGTGGACACATCAAGCTGATTTGGGGAGAAGCAAGTATAATAAAGAAAGTATGTATAACTGATAACAGATACGTTACAGATATTAAGTCCAACAAAGTGAGTATATTGTGTAGAATTTGTGAAACAGCCTCAGTAAACTGCAGGCTTGAACTGACTGCACACAGAGAAAGATTTGCTTTCCTTATACATCGCACTTTAATGAGTCACTTCTTCATCTCGCATCAGGAGCTTTCAGCTGCAGCTGTTGAAGCCATTTCAGAGCAGAGTCAGAGAAAACGTGTGAGGTGCAAAGTTACTTTGTTTAAAGAGGAAAAAGTCCTTTGACAGTTTTAAACCATTCTGTGAAGTCTGTCATAGCATGGTAACATTCTTTTTATTAATTTTAACCAAGTCAGCTAAATTCAGGTGTGATATTTTTCTTTACTTTTTTTTTTTTTTTTAATTGATGAAATCAGTAGCAGAGACACAAGAATTATAGTACTAATACCTATGTGGAGTCAAATGCCTCAAAGAGCATTTTTGAGTGCGTCTGTGCTCTTGCTGCTCTTTACAGCATTTAGTTTGATGTTACATTGCATGCTATTGTTTTGCTACTGTGAATCTGCAGCTCTAATCTGATCCGTTAGCGTCATTGAGGGTCTTAACACGGACATGGGTGGTCTCGTTTCTGTTCGTGGCCAGCATCCTGTAGATGTCATTACGTCGCTGTTGGATGCCATATAAGCCTCGTGCTAGTTAGACTTCTTAGAGAGACAATTCTGGATAGTGCCAAAACCAGCCAAGAGATTTTATCTCCCCAGCGTGCCCTGGGTCTGCCTCAGGGCAGGAGGTGGGAGTGGGCACTCCACCCTTTTCCAGCTGCGTGGATATGTTTTTGTTTTGTTTTTTTTTTGAAAGTGTAGCGAGAATCCTAAAAGCAGGAAAACTGCAACAGCTGCAGGATGTCCAAATACAACAAAATTTAGCAACTCATAGGCTGAGATGCCAGCTGGAACTCTTCCCTGTCATTATATGATACAATTCCTGTTAATACAGAGTTCAAATAATCATTTAGTTCGTTTAACTCGGAAACCCGCTGGATATCTGTCTGACTCTGTCTGTCTCTAGCATTCTGAGGCTAGCAGGTAGCAGTCTGAATCCAGACGACCAAGCAAACATCCCTCCAGCCTAAAGAAGCGTTTGCATCCAAGGAGTTGGAAAACAACCATTAGCAACTCAGTCAGTGGACGCCAATTTAAAATAATCTGTGAGGGAAGCAGCTAAGGGTACTAGAATATAGAGTGTTGACTGACAGTGTCCTCGTAAAAAACACCTGTTGCAAACTTAAGTCTTCTAAAAAATAGTGTCCAAAAGCCACATCTGTGCACCCCCCTGACAAGGAGAGCGACCAATTTTAAATCAGGTATTGTTACTGATTTTCATGGGCCAACTGTGATAACTTTTTTTTTGTTGTTGCCCCTTGTATATTGGTTTTACTGTGATACACAGTGACAGGTGATCAGTGACTTGTATTATTTGTATTTGAACAAGGCTTTGTAGTAGAAGTTTTTGACTTGTATATGAGCCGATATGGTGAGGTTTTGGTGTGTGTTCAGAGTCATGCTCATGTGGCACAAATGGATCGTTGCTGATTACTCTAATAGCTGCCACTGATGTCGCTGTTTGGTTACCGATTCACTTATTCGCACATTTAAAAAATCAATGTATCAAGAGAACAATGGGGCCCACTGAGGACGCATGTGTGCAGCGCAGTAGTTGTTTTTTTTGTTGTGTGTGTGTGTGTGTGTGTGTGTGCTACACCCGCTGGCAAAAATGACCTGTCTGATAAACATCCTCCACTCTAAACGTATAAAACTCGAGAAGGATAAAACTATAACAAGCACACACTGAGAATATACGTTTGTGTGCGAGAGGAGGAAGGAGAGAAAGAGGGGGTGCATCGACTCGCGAAAGTTGTGGAGAAGATGAAAAAGCGACGCAGCCGCCTCGGCTATTGCTCTGGAAGACATTTTTAGTCTGTTTTTCAATTTACAGTTAATGAGATTTTCAGCAGCCTCTCTCTATTCTGTTGTTAGTGTTTATCCTATCCTGTCTCCACAGCCCCATCTTTTATACTGCTGCAGTTCACCCTGTCTGAGCTGGATTGGCTTGTTTGTATAAATAGCTTACCGCTGCAAGCCCTGTGTGTGTGTGTGTGTGTGTGCCTTACTGTGAATACATTCTATATAAAAGCTTGTCCATGCATGTGCGTAAATGTATATGCAATATGTGTACCGAAGGGGATGCAGTCCTGCTTTTGTGTGTATGTGTCTTGGAACAGCATGCACTGAGGCATTTTCCTATGTCCACCTGTTCCTCTCTGCTCTTCTGCTGCCGGACATCCAGAAGACGTTTGTTTTCATTTATCAACCAACCAAAGTCCTACACAGCAGCACTCGCCCAGTGGCTCCGACTAAAGAGGAAACCGCTACATTTAAGCAACCCCTTTAAGCTTAAGCTTATAGGGATGAGAGAAGACAAAGTAATTGTGTTGTGGTTTTTGCATGCAGCAAATCATATCAAGTGAAATGCGCCTCAGAACGTCAGACTCAGTGTAAGAGCTTCAAGTTAAACTTATAAAAAATAGAAGAAAAAAAATGGCAATTGCAATTAAAACTGATGAGAAAAAAAATAAAGAAGTTGTGAATATGTGTTAAACATTATAATTAGGTAATCAGGTGCTTAAATTCTTGCCTCTGAGATGGCACTTTAATCATTCACACAGAACTAAGTGCACATTAGAAGTAGCTCATTATTCTGATGTTTACTTGAGGCAGGATTTTGACTTTCCCGAGGGAGCCGTCAGCAGGGAGTAAGGAGTCATATGATTGGATTTTTGCAGTATCCTGTTGATGTGCATGTTAATATATCCTTATTTGAGAGATACACGGCTGATGAGGAAGTGAGGTTCTGTCACGTCGTGTGGGGTTCGGATGGCGTTTGAAACGTCTGTCTTCCATTACTGGCGATGAGGCAGTGACACCCAAACCAGCAGACTGTGTTAAGATGCATCCAGACAGCCATAAATCAAACTGGCTCGCGCGCAAAGGTGGAAGTTTCTGCGTCTGTAAAGAGAAGATGGAGACTGACTGGGGCGCAGAGGCAGCACATAGAGCTCAGACACCAGGGGGACGTTGCAATCATGCATATCAGTGAATTTAAAATACATAGATCACCATCTCGAACAGGGTCGGCAGCCAGTCAATTTTCACACAAATGGTGGTCCTCAACGGGGGGGGGGGGGCTTGTCGGGGTCTGATTACGGTGTGATAAGTTGTCTTGTTAGGTATGAGGTAAACCATAAAATAAGTCAGCTCTACACCCAATTCATCCAAGTATTATCTATAAAAAAAAAAAGCTTTGATTGATGTTAGACTTCTGGAGTTGAAAGAATTTAACAATTCAAAATCAACAGCACCAGTCATCTTAATGTGTGCTGTATCATAAAGACCATAAGAAAGAGGAGCCCAAAAGATCCAGCAGTGCTCTGTAAGCACTACAGTGCGACGAAGACGCTCACATTTAGCTCCGGTTTGCAACTCGGGTGTACTGTGTGTCTAGATTATTACAGTTAACAGAAAGTAAACTGAAAACAAGGATTACATGTTAACAAGAACATTTTAGTTAACTGAGATAATATGAGATAAAACATAACAAACACAATAGACTAAAACATAAACGTAAGAAAATAAGATATGCTTTGTTTATCCCAAAGTTGGGAAATTCCTTTGTTACAGCAGTCTAAAATTAATCATAACAAATAGCTTACTTTTTTTTTTTTTCAAACTTCACAACAGCAGCTGGTATGAGAATCAGCACCTCTAAGTCTAAGGCCGTGGTCCTCAGCTGGAAAAGGATGGAGTGCCCTCTCCGGCTCAGGGATGAGTTCCTGCCCCAGGTGGAGGAGTTTAAGTATCTCGGGTTCTTGTTTGCGAGTGACGGAAGAGCGGAACGGGAGATCGACAGACAGATCGGGGCCGTGTCTGCAGCGATGCGGACGCAGCCCCGGTCTGTCGTGGAGAAAAGGAAGCTGAGCGTAAAAGCGAAGCTGTCGATCTACGTCCCTGCTCTCACCTAAGGTCACGAGCCTTGGGTTAGTGACCGAAAGAATAAGATCGCGAATACAAGCGGCAGAAATGAGCTTCCTCCGAAGGGTGGCTAGCCTCTCCCTTAGAGACAGGGGGAGGAGTGCGGCCATTCGGGAGGAGCTGTCCATGAGTGTGTTACAAATAGGAACTCCTTTTAATGGTTCATTCCCTCCTGACTTAAAAACAGGAGGTACATTTAGCTGTGATTATTGCTAGTAAATCTGCTCAGATAAAGTAAGTTCTGGACTAGATTAAGACCAGTTGCTCGAGCCTCCATCTCCCCTAGAATTCATCTTTGCACCTGCAGAGGATGTATTATACAGTATCTTATGGTTTACCTTTAAAAGCAGCATCCTAGAGTTTCTTCACCTCACACCTATCTATAATTGTATGTCTTCCTTTGTACCTTGTACTCTCCGATCTCATATTCTTCCCTTAGACTGTGTTGTGCGGTGTGTTATCTCACAGAGCAGAAATGGCTTGAAAATAACCGTATAAACATCTATAGATACACTCAGTGATTCCATAGCCTGCAGATACAGGATCACTGTGGGGATTTCTCAGTGCAGGTGCACATTATCACTAATAACACATCTCTGAACCTTTGTTATGGGCATATACTGGCTGGAATTGGCAAGAGTTTAATGACACTCTTTGGATATAGATAGTGTGAGTGTGTGTGTGTGTGTGTGTGTTTGAGTGGTGGGGGAGGGGTGCGTGTTTAAAGATTATGTTTGCTTGAGGTAAAGAAGCCCTGTTTATGTTTGTAAGATGAGTCGTATGCTACAGACTGCTGGGAACAACCTGCGTGTTCGTGTGCGAGTGTGTATATGTAGCCTTCCAGCGCAAGCATACAAATTCACACACGCCACCTCAGTCCCTGAGAGGTATTTGTTACAGGGCAAACATACTGTATCATCACTGGGGTCCCGAGAAGGTAATGGGAAACAGAATGAGTCATCATATAGGATATGTTAGCTGTGTGATACAGAATAACTAGAGCCTCGGGGAAGGAGGCATTTGTACCTCCTTCCTTCTTTTCTTCCCTTCTTCATAAAAAGGATTCTTGTTGTGGTTGTTCCTACTCATGTATTTGTTACATGAAAATTGTATTTGCAGCAGAAAGCACGGCGCTCTGTGTTGTAATTCAGGCAGGGTGCACAGTATAGCACAGTGTGGCAGTCTGGTTACAGGAAGATGTTAGAGACACTGCTAATGGTGAATGGTTGACATAATGAGTTGAGATCAGGAGTATCTGTAATTGATTGATGGATTAATTAATGTGCGTGCCACATGGGCACGCAGTCGGTCTATGGGAGCCAGATTTCTGACTGGTTGTTAGAGATCGAATACGTATTGGCGCAAATCAATTTATAACTTTCATGTCGTGTGGTTTTTGTTTTTTTTTTTGCTTTTCTTTCTGGATTTTTGGTTGGTATTCTGTCGCTCTCCATTAAAATGAAACTACCATAAAAAGTAGAGGCTGGTAATCTCTGTCTAAGTGAGCAAACTTACAAATTCAGCAGGGGATCAAACACATATTTGTCTGCATGATGACAACGGTAGACTGCGATCAATCAGGACACTGCTGCTCAACAACAGTCACCCTCATTAGTCATCAGCGTGTATTGTCATCCCATAAATAACCTCAAATAACTGGTCACAAAAAAAAGTCTTCTCAAACAAAATAAAGCATGAATGACAAATTCTCCCTTTTTTTAAACAGGCATTTGTTTGGGAAAACCCGGCCATCATACGTGCTGCTGTCCTCCTGCGCAAGCTAGAATCCATGCTTTGGATTTTGACTCGTGACCAGCGGTTTGCATTCACTGTGTGAAAATGTTAAACTGTGTCCTGTCCCCTGTGATGTGGTGCTCATGTCAGGATATAGTCAAAAGTGTTAATATTCTTAATTAGCCTGGGGCTCTGAGGAGCAGAGAACATCCCCGCTCATTAAGTCCGATAGGGGGAAAGAAAAAAAAAAAGTTTTTTCCTAATGTATAGGAACAGCGACCTTTGGCTGATTAATGCAGAGCGGGATTGGCGCGCAGTGACCGGGAAGCTCCAAAAGGACTCGGAGCTGCAGCACTTTAACTGCGTTATTATCACACTCATTTTCCTTAGTCAGCTTCTGGTCTCACTACAGTTTTATGGCTGCTGAGAGTCTCAGCTGAGAGATTAAGGACTCATAACAAGTTGTTTCATGTAGAGTGTCACCTCTAATGTCCGCTTACAGCAGAATGAAATGAGCCATTAGGCCTGACCTATCTACCCTGGTTTCTGTTGAGATTCTGTGAGAAATGTCACAGTGGCTCGTGCACTTTGTGGCGTAAAGCGGTCTCTCCCAGGATAAGGGCGGGGAGGGAGGAGATCCAGGAGGGAGGAATATTTACAGTAATCTGCAGCACGTTTTCCCTTCTCAGATTTAAAATATGCGTTAGAAGCCACTGAGAGCCCGTGACCACTGACTCTCCCACCCACTCACAGCCTGTGCCAGGCGTTTGTTTCCGCGAGTAGGTCCATCCACATTAAAATGCGGAGATAAGTTAACTCTACTGCTGGACATGCGTGGACGATGCCAGCCGTAGAAATCCACAGGAAAAAGAAGCGGCTTCCTGCCTTTTGGAATAATTTGTTTGTTAAAAGAAGAAGACACATTCTGATTTATGGCCTGTGGGGTCAGTGTTTTGAATTTTGTACGCTCCAGGCAAGTCGCAAGATTTTTGTAGGGAGAAGTGGCTTTGCTGGAGATTTCTCTGTTTTAAGCAGCTCAGTTGTGCACACTGGTACAGCTGACTGCGGCTCAACTCTCTTTTGTTCTTGACGACTGCTAGACATGGGGGTTTTTTTTTGATGATGCATTTCTGTCATCTATAAGCAGCACATATGATATGACCTCTTATTGGTTGTGACAAATGGCGTCACATCAGCACAGTCCTGGTTTGTCTCCTTTGTGTTACTGTACATTTTAGAAGGGATTTCATGGCAAAACTTTTAATGAATGTTTCAGCCTGGCCCTGAGCATCATTGCAGAGTGTTGACCCTGTATGAGGCAGTTCACAGACTTGATCCTAAAGTAGGGCCTTTCTGGCTGCTCGGAAATTGAGGTTTAAATCTAAAGGTGACAGAGCTTTTTTTTTTCCATCAAGGCCACTCGGCTTTGGAGCAACCTGCCTGAGGAGATAAGGCTCCAAAATCTGCGACTTCCTTTAAGTGACTTGGGAGAAATGCTTTTTTTTTTTTAAATGACTTACTTTTATGTGGTCACCTTTTGTCACATTATTATTGTTTGTGGATCCTTTTTCAGTTCTCTTGTTCTCTTGTCTTGTCTCTCTAATTTGTTTGAAATTCTTGTTCTTAGTGGGGAAAAAATACAAATAAATGGGCAACACTTATGCTGCTAGATTTAATGTAACAATTTAAAGTTCTCTCAGCATTATCATTTCTACTTCAGTACTACGATTTCTGGTTAGGAAGTGGGCGACACATAAGGAGAGACCTGTTTATCTCCCATGTAGCCACACTGGGAGCAGAGTTGGTTGATGGCAGAACAAAGCGATTGTGCATACACAATTTACTAACTCAAAGGGGCATCAAATGTTAATCAACTCTTAATTGATTGTGGCATTTGCTGACCTTATCCTTCCTTCCTGTCACTCATAAGCGAACATAATCTAATTATGCGCTCTTAAGACTGTGTGTGACACAAGCGTGCTGTTGAAAACAAGAGACAGTGAAGATGCACTTTTAATCTTGTGTGCTAAAATTGAACCGCCATATCACAGTATTGTAAAATGAGACATCAGGTGTTTTTTCTCCTGCCGCCTGTCTTTGTTTCAGTGGAGGCAGCAAAAATTCAGAACCATCTTGAGGAGCTTTTACATTTTCTGATGTGCGAATGTTGTATGAGTGGAAGCGCAAAGGTATGCTTAGCGAATAAATGATTGCGTAAATGAAGCGTGCGACCTCCACGCCACATGGCGGACACGGAGAAAAACATTCGATCTGCTTGGAGCAACGATGGGACTGTAACCCTTCAAACTAACAGCAGTGCTTTACGGCAGTCAGTCAGCTGTGAAATATTTAAAACGTTTCCCCAAGAAATAACATGTTCTTATAATGTTATTCATCACCAGGAGACCCCGGCTTCACGTCCCATTTGGGGGGGGCTTTGTGCCTTGTTTGTCTTTTTTTTTTTTTTAATTCACTCCCTCATTTGTTTTCATTTCACTTTCACTTGCTCCTTGGTTAGGTTACTTGCAGTTTAGTTGACTACTAAGTTAGCTAATCTACAAGAATTGGTTTAGAAATAGATTGTAGTTTGTACAGCTACAGTATCCATTTAAGACTCACAAACGATATCACCAGTACCCTCACACACCGATGCCAGAAAACACCGTTAGCAGTCTCAGATCGCATCACGGTTCAACTGCATCTTTGCATGTGTGAATGAAGCATTATGGCTGATTCACTTGTTTGTTTTTTGTGGGGGTTTTTTTTTTTTGCAGTGTGTCTTTCTTGGTGATACAATTTAACACGTATGCAACACGCGTACCCGTGCGTCTCAGCATCTTCTTCTTCCTGTGTGTCTGAGGAATTCATCTCCGCAGACAGTTGCTCAGAGCTCTCTCAGGGGAGGCGGGTCGCTCCGTTTGCCTGGGCTGTGCTGTCTGATTGTCTCGATACTTTGTCTCTTTTTTTTTCCTTTTTTATCTTCCCCAGTCAGAGGGAATGAGAAGGATTTTTTGCTGCATGACTGCAGCCTGTAATGTCTCTGCTGCCTCTAGCTTCTGCATTTGCTCATGCTGGGCTTCTTTGTGTGATTTTTCTTCTTCTTTTTTTTTTATGCGAGTGTCTGAACTCAAATACACCTGCATATTTTTGTGTTTACGTACTCCTTTGAATGGCCTGTAAAATTGGGTGTATTTGTGTCTTCATTGTAGAAGGATTTGTTCTTTTCAAAGATGGCTCGAAAGCCCTGGTGCTTTATTGGATGTAAACCATTTTATCAAACAATACTGAGAGTTTCTTTTTATTTTTAATCTTGCTACTTCAAAGGACAGTAGTTTCACTCTGTGGGTCTTTTATTTATTTTCTGCATTGCTAAACGCTTCACATCTCTGTAAATGTATTATCTGGTACTTTTAAGCTGTGATTTTTTTGTCAATACAATCTTTAATTTCTGTCTCTTATTTTCAGATTGAGTGGAATGGTGCAGGGCTGAGTAAAATTGCAGCGGCTGAAAAAGCTCGCTTGTTTCCACCGTGGACATTTTGCACAGAAGTCAGTGAAAGTTCAAACATTTTGACCTGATCGGAGTTTTCTTACACCACTTAGCAGAATCTCAGAGAAGTATTGCCTTTAGCTGTCAAAGTTGAGTTTTCCTGTGCCATTTGGAAATGAATTTGGAGTAAAAGAGCCCAGGAAATGGAAACAGAACCAACTCAAAAGAAATCTTTAATCAGGATTTATGTAAAAGCTGCGAGGAAAAGCTTTAGAGAATGTCAGACATGTTTAAAAAAAAACAACAACAAAAAAACCTGTCTTGTGTTGGCACCATGCTGTGGGGAAAAAATGTTCAAAATTCATTGTGCAGATATCACGTAAAAGGCTGTACACTGCACTCAACATGTTTGTGCTAATATTCTTTCTAGACAGTGTGCTATGTGGTTTCTCCTCAGGCACCGTACACATTGATCCAGTATTCTTGCATATTATATTGTTGCATATTGCATTATATTGGTGTGAAATTCGACCTGAAAGAATAGGGGTTAAACTGCACACTGTGTGTAGGTTATGAAAATTGCTGATTTTGCTGCACTCTATTAGTTGTATTAGGCATCATGCTGTGGCACCATGCATGCCGGTGGTGAAGCATTTTCCTGCTACTGTCGCCCTGACGGTTTCACTCACATATTCAGGTGATTTCTGACAGTTTACGTGAAAATATGTTCATCTGAAACGGCAACTTGTTTGCTAGATAACTGGATTATCTGGACTCCATTTATAAAGAGTTTTTCTAGTCTTACTGAGAATTTGAATTATTTTACACTACAACCCATTCATACAGTGCTTTATTAAGTATATAGAGTGCATTTTATACTACAGGCACTCACCCACAGCAATGTGGGGGCAATTTGGGGGTCCATTATCATGCCCAGGGAACCTTGGATCAAACCACTGATCTTCCAGTTTATAGACGGAAGATCGGTGGTTTGATCTTGCAGTACTCGGTACTGCAAGGTGGTGCTACAGTTCAATAAAATGAGTGAATTCAAGTAAAAAAAAAAAATCACACAATCTAATTTCTAATTTGTCACTCTGTCAAGACTATTTGTACACATGTGTAATCTGCCTCGAATGCCTGGTAATCCTCGTGATACCAGCTTTCATAAATGGAGCGCTCACTGGTCGCTGCTAATGAAGTGTTTTTAGATCATCTGCTTCATATTCAGGCCGGGGTTACTTCTTTTCTTTCCCTTTTGTTTCATGTCACTGATCACTGACGACACCAGAACTCTAATATGGTCAGCGCTCAGCAACACTGGCGGCTGTTTTGCAATCTCATTGGCATTTAACAAGTCCCCGTGTGGTTCATGTCTTTACATCTGCTTTACATTCACTGTGTACCACAATAAAAAGACATCATGTATGAGCCCAGTGTTTACGCCTGTAGTCAATCGCTGTTTGGATTTCTCCTCTAATCCGTCCAGTCTGCTCCCATCTTTTGTCTTGGTTTGATGATTGGGACAGCGAGCTAATCAGCTGCACTACTAAATAGCACATCAGGAAACATTTTAAGTAAATCCTTAGAGAGCCCTTGAGGGAAAGGCCTTTGATCAGTTGTCTCTTTATGGAAGTGTAGGCTAATTTTGCCTGATGGCTCTTGCCTCTATAGTCTTTGTGTGGAGCTCTTGTGCCAGTATGGATTGTCAGATTAGGATAATGGATAACTTTTTTTCTTTTATAGAAAACGCATCTGCACGACTACACTGAACAACACACACACACACACAAAAGCCTACAGTATAACTATCTCTCTATCATCTATCATGAAGCGTCAAGCTTCCGTGTTAATGACATCCACTTCCTGTCTGTCGTTTTCTAGTCTTTCTGTGGTTTATCTGTCTGGGCCTGTCTGTCTGTGAGTCCAGCCTCTCGACACTAGAGTTGATGCATGGCCAGATTAAGCCTGTCAGATTTGTCACACTCGACTGGCAGTCAGCGAGACACAGAGCCACATCAGACAAGGATGTGACGAATGACGCCTTCAGCCTACCTTTGTTTGCTTTTGCTTTGCCAGTCATTTTGTGCATCATTTCACACTTTAGGATATATATTTTTTTGGCCTGCGGTGAATGATATATTAGATAATTCCTCTGAAAAGAGGGAAAAAAATTGAGGTTATGTTTTCAGATGTGTCTGCTTTATTGCCCAAGAAAGGTAAAGGATAATATGCAGTAGTGGTGTTATTGGTGTGTGACAGCTCAGTAAGTTATCAGGATTAAAAAGGAATGTTTTTGGAATTAAACCAACTAAAATTACCCACTAAGAGCTGTGCTTAATGTGTTGTTCATATGCAAGTCCAGGAAGACTGGAGTGAGGGCAGTGAAATACTAAAAAGCAAAATAATAACTGACAAGTTGCTAGTGTGTGATTCTTGAGCTCGTAACCAATATTGAGATTTGAGAGTTTAGAACACAAGACTGCTCAGCTGTCTTAGCTAATTATAGGCCAATCTCCAACCTTCCTTTTATCTCAAAAATTCTTGAAAGAGTAGTTGTAAAACAGCTAACTGATCATCTGCAGAGGAACGGTTTATTTGAAGAGTTTCAGTCAGGTTTCAGAATTCATTGTTGTTGTGTTGTTGTGAGTTGGTGCTTTAAAAAATTTTTATTCAAAATTGAATTGAATTAAATTGAATTGAATACAGATATCAGCATTATATTTTTTGATAAGAAATGCACATTGATAACAGTCACTCAAGTTGTTCCCCAGATGCATCATGTACAAGATATTGAAAACTTCAAATAAAAGTTTAAGAATAAAACTCATATTCACATATATAGGTTCTCTGCAGTGGGAAAATTATATAATGTTTCAAAAATGACCTGCAGCTGCATTTTTTCCCCCAACGATTTGTTTTTACCTACCTGATATTTAATGTGTTCTAGTACAGCCACCAGGCTAATAACAGTTTATTATTGAGGTTTAAATGTGTAGGCCAAGCCCAAGAAATATATTTTAGCTTTAGCTTTAATTTGAAACAGTGTTTCCATCCAATGAGCCTTCAAATATTGTTTCAAGGGAAAAATGATGATTGTTGGTTGTTGGTGTCCTTGTAAGATTAACAGTATGGCTTAAATCCCTTACTGAGGTGTGAGGCACTCTCCGCTGGGCTTGACCTTAAAAAGCCTCTGAGGCCTGGCCACAAGCCAAGCTCATCAAACTAGAATACAGTATGGATGGGACTAATGAAGCAGACTAAAGTAGATCTTTTATTAATCAGCTGGGGACGTGTGTAATCTTCATCTGTCCATGTGTGTCAGACAGTCGGTGTCCTTAAAGTAGTTGTCATCTGTACATAATAGGAAGGTTCTAATGAGCGAATATAGATTGTTGGTCTGACAAACAGTAGATGTGCAAAAGTATATTGTCACATTGATATACTGGATATACTGCTGACTCAGATCAGCAGGTTGTTGTGTTTGTGGCGTCCCAAACACATTTATTGGCTGTTATAAATGCAGATAGATCGGCAAATAGCTAATATCAGCCATCAATGACAAATATTTTGATTGTAGCATCTTGTAGAGAGAACATTAATTGTCAGTAAATGCATCAAGTAGCTATACTTAAACTATCCTCTACTAAATAGTATTATCTCTATGTTTTTATTAGATATATTTGTTTGCACCTGAGCATGTTGCTTATCACCTAAGACCTCTAATGATAGGAATGCTAGAGTGACGTGTATGTTGTCAGAAAGGCAAATAATTTAAGACAATCCAAATGAACTGCAGCAGAGTCCCATTCTCTTATGTGGATCAGGCGATGGGGGAAAAAAAAAGTCCAAATATTGTTTAAATTAATGAAGAATGACCTCCAGTTCTCATATATTAGGAGTGTTGAGTTCATCAGTGACTTTGTATTTTTTTTCAGTGTATTTGAACATGCTGGCATGAACAGCGTGTCCACAACACATTGTTTATTCCAAAGAAATAACACTGGCTGTCTGACCTAGCCCTTCATAATCTCCAGGACATCCACATCATTTCGTTGTCCAGCAGCAGGACATTTTGTGTTTCCTTCGGGCCGATGCTGTTAGATAAACAGAAACGGTCCGTGAAGGCCACATTTTTAAAAATGACTCGTTTTCTCCGCGTCTGTTGCGGCAGAACTCTGAATCACCTCGGTAGCCTCAGTTCTTTATTTGTTATGCAATCACATTCTTAGCATGCTTGAATTTTCAGTGTAACAGATGCGACCAGCCCCGTGGTTAAATAGTCTGTTCCCCAGTCCATGTTTGTCTGTCTGACTGCTGTCTCACTGATAAGCACATGTCCCTGTGTGACCCAGCGGAGGAGTCAGAGCTGGCTGTTAGAACTGCTAGTTGTCACCATGTGTTACAATGACAGACATATAGTAGACACAGAAACATGCTCTCATGCTAATAATGCTCTGACGGAAATGCTCCTCACTTTAGGGAGGCTAGAGGCCACATGTGACTTTAAGAACCCCGAAATAGGGTTTATAATTGTCATTATAAAGGTCTGCATAGGTCTCTTTGCTCTGTCTCTCAAGGCCACGGTGCAGGCTACGTCTTACTGGAGTTTATTTTATGGCTGACAGATGGCAGCACGAATGCACTGCTGACTAAAAAGCTACTTTCAGCAACTCATTGCATGCAGTTAGCCCCACATGTTTATTTTATTTTATTTATTGTCTCCTTCCAGAATCGAACCAGCGATCTTTTGTGCTCCTTAGATGAATGCGTAAACCATTCCATTATGGTACTGCTTAGTGCAGGGGCAAATTTTGAAAAACCGTGGAGTATCGAGGAAATAAATTGTGAGTGATGAAAACAAGGAACGTTCAGAGTTAAACTAATGTCACCTTTGAGGTGACGCAAGCTGACTGATGACTGTCATATGACTGTCATATGACTCATTGAGATTAAATGTCTCAGGAGAGACCAGGCCGAGAGAGGAGGAGAGAGTGTAACAAATATAAGTAAATACAACTGGGAACACAACATCCAGATCATATGAAGTAACATATGCAGAAGATACGTAAAATAGAAGAGGCCAGGGCTTTAGCCATCTGCCTCCAGTCACCTGAGGTGGCTTTCAGTTTCTGTTTACCTCATCCTCAGGTTCAAAGGTGATTAAGGGTAGATGGCTGTTTGTGAGTTTGCTCAAATGTTCCAGGGACAAGCTGGATTGATTAAAATAGGCATATGTGTCCCCTTGGAGGCAATGTGAGATGGACAACTGAAAAACATGGCCAACGCAAATGCACCTCGGGTTAAGGTTAGGGGAAAACTGTGACTTGCGCTCTTCTGTCTTTTCTAAATAATGTAGCAGTTGATAGCATCAGGGTTTAGGCAAAATATGGCATTTCACTGAAAAACAAATGAAATGCACTGTCAGCGAACACTAATACTACAATTCCCTATGAAGTGAAAATGAATCTGCGGCTCCATTATTCATTTGTTTGTTCAAGTTCAAACCAAAAACACCTTCGCTGCCTACAGAATGGTCTGTTATGATGAACATACTATTGGACTGAGCCCAAAGCATACATCCCTGGTGGCTACCGTCATTGACTGAACGGTAATATCCTACTTTGTATTGCTGATAGTTTTGGCTTTCTGTTTGTACATTTGTTTTGAACAACCTTTGTTGAGCTAAAGCAGCTGCATAATGAAAACCCATAGGGAGTGAACTTTTCTTGACCCAGTGGGCGCGAATGTCCACTGCACTGGCGCTGGGTTTTAATCTTCTGCAGCATGAAGAGTCGTGCAATTAGCTGTACAGTGAATTCACAGGGAGCAAGGGGACATCGTCTGTGCCGCCTCGTGCGTGCTCTACCTCGGCAGCACCCTCGCCCACGCCAAATAGAGGATCTCCTCTTGTGTGCCGCTCGTGAGGAGTCGACGAAACCTCGTGCGTGAAAGCGTGTTTACTAGCAAACTGTTTGGCAGTAAAGTTCACGAGGTGGACCCAATTACAGAGGAACAGGGACAAGGATAATGGGGAGAGGAACTTTAATGACTTAAGGCAGGTTACTCCAAAACACTGACAGAATAACCTGCAAAAACACAGAGTCCTTTAAAACGTATCTACAAGAATGAGAAAGACTAAGAGAACATGCAAACTAAGTACACATACCAGGGGGGGGGGGTGATACGGCAAAAAAGGTGAGCTCAAACAAAACAAAAATGAGTATGGGAAAAAGAACAAAGGACGGAAGCAAAAAGACTGAAAGCCACAGGGACTAATCTTCAAAATAAAGCAGGAAGTTAACTCGGTGACCAAGAATAAAGACGAAATGGTGAGATGTGGACGGGGAGCCCAGAAGACCGAGAATAAGGGAAACGATATTCACACACACACAGGAAGAAAAGACCGAGGAACACAAACCACAGATATTCATAAAGGCAGTGACGACTGTAGCTGGAGATAAAAAAACAAAAACAAAAAAAGAACCATTACTAATTTGGACTTGGGACGAGCTCCCAGTCTCTGGTCCCCATTATGACAGTCATGATCTGTATGCCTTATAGTATATGATTCAGTTTAACAGCCTAAAGATAAAGCTCGGTCCTGCAGCTGCAGACATTAAAGCCGAAACCAGGGAGAAGCTTGTGCTAGAGATGACAGCTACAAATAAGGCATTATTTTCGTGTTTATCTACGGTTCTTTTTTCAGTGACAAACAGTTGGTTTCCTGTGTCCTGTGGTGTTTGCTAGACATCTGTGTTCTCTGCTTTGGTCTGACTTGGAAGTCTTACAGCTGGATAAATCCAGAGATAAGACAGGAGACCAGGAGTTGTCCTTAAATGACCAGAGAACAAACATCCACCTGGAGCCATGTTTTTCACCGCCCGCCAGGACAGCAAGCTGTCCTCAGATGACCCGGCAAAACAGACAGACGGACAGATAGCGGTAGTGCTAGTGGTTGTAGTAATAGTTTGGTCCCCAAATACAGACAGACAGACAGACAGCGGGGTCAGGCTGCACTGACGTTACATGTCAGGGCAAAATGAAACTTTTATAAAGGAAACTTTCTTTGGTTCTGCTGATAAACCACCGAGGGTCGATACAACACATTAACTTTAGACACCATGAAATACAGCATAGATTCGGATATAAAGTCTGTGCTCCTGGACCTTTGAAAAGGTCGCATGCCATTGTAATTTCTCCATCAGAATAGGATGGTCCAGTCTATACACAACACTATGAAATAATGTCCTTATTACTACTGGAATAGGCACACATTGTGAGAAAGCCCACTTTCTAATTTCTGTTTCCTTTCATTGGTTGAACTCGGAGAAGAATAACTTCGAAAATGGCAACTGAGCTTTGACTTTTTCCCGTTGAATTTAATAAATCGTTTTCTTTGGGCGGTTTTTCTGCACTCATAGGGTTTACTTGTTAGACGAGTATGTCATAAGATATTTATCACAGTTTTTAAGCATCTACCCCCCCCCCCAAAAGAATCCCATTTGTCCCCCTGTGTTTTTCTACACTGAGGGCCAGGACGGGTCCTCAATCTGTATTTAGAGAGGTCATACACAATCTGATTTGGGACCCAGTTAAAAGATGAAAGGGGACAGCTGTCTTCTGAGGTTGGTGCAAAGATGTCTAGAAAAAGCCTAAATTTGGTTGAACAGGACACTTTTTCAAACCGTTACTCGGGCAAGAAATTGTCTCGAAAGACTCGGGACGCTGGTGTTGTTTAGTCACTGGGAGACAAAATGATGTCACCTGTGAGGCGCTTAATGAAGTGAATATCCCCCTTACGTCACAGCGGCCCAGTTCTCGCCTCTACTTTTTCCATTTGTCAGGCTACAAGCTGTTTGTGTATCCTTTCTATGATAAGGCTTGGTAAGAGCAGGCGAGCGGAGCTGAGATAAGACTGAGATCTGTCGAATCTTTCCGAAACCTCAGACAAGGCGTGTGTTTGTTTACCGTCTGTCTGCTTTTTTCACCATCAAGTTCCTTCCCTCCTTCTCTTGTCCTGTGTCATTTCTTTACTTGAACTTCTTTAAACCCGCGTCTCTTCATCTTATGTTTGATTTCCACCTCTTTTGTGTCACCGCCCCCTCTCTTCTTTTCTTTGATATTTTCTCGTCTTTTTCTTTCTGTTTTCTCATTGCTTCTCCTAGTTCCACTTCCTGTGGATTGTCTCCCTCCTTTATGTTTTTGAACGTAGGTTTTCCTCCTCTGTGATTTTTTTCCCTTTTTTCTTCGCACATCGCACGCCTTCCCCTCATGCGCCGTATCTCTCCCGCACGCTCATTTTACCGTCTCGGCAACGAGAAAAAGACAAGATCTGTTTTACGCTGTTTTTTTTTTTTCCCCCTTCCTCCAGTCATCCCTACCCCACCTTCCTCCTCCTCCTCTTTCCCTCTCTTCTTTTCTGGATTTTTATTCCTTTCCCAGACACAAAAAAGCAGCACTTGGCACTTTTGAAATGTAAATAAAGTTTTGTTGTTCCCTCAGCCGTAGCCTCCTCCAGCCCTGTTTATCAGGCAGACTTCAAAGTGGCACACTGACATGTGGCTCTATCTCTCCCCTGCTCTGTGAAATAGGGTCACAGGCGGCGCTTGGCTTTCACAAAAACTTTTCCCTTTCATGTAAGAACCTAGTGGGTGAGAGCAGCTAAAGGGGGCCATGCCAGCCAGCCACCCACCCGCTATCCAAACTGAGACACACATTGCACCTCATCCACTGCTCTGTGTGTGTGTGTGTGTGTGTGTGTGTGGGTGGGTGTGTGTGGATGTGGATGAGTGTTGTCTGTGTTCACTTTTCTCAGCTGGTCATTACAGCCCTGCCTCTGTTTTGCTTGGGTGTATCTGTTTCACTTGTTGTTTTTGGTATCTCATGATTTTAGTCACTGAGTTGCTCTCTCTCTCTCTCTCTCTCTTCTTTTCTCTCTTCTCTTTTAGCTGTGGTGCCAGCGTGAGAGCGCCCGGGTAGCCCCTGCTGAGCTCGGGACTGCAGCACCAGGACAAAACACATAAGAGGAAGGGAAAATACAAAGGGGGAATAAGCCAGCAAAAAAGAGCAAGGAGAATCAGAGGAGACAGCATGTTGGTTAAAGCTGAGCTTAAAAGGCAAGCCTAACTCTAGAGGAGAGACATATTGATTCAACTTCTCAGCTCACAGAAGGTAAAGAGGCAGAGTGGCTCATCTGTAGGTTGAAAAGTTGACAGACAGCCAAGAATTCAGGGTACTGGTCATGGCTCCAGGCCTGCTGCTGGTAGGATAGAGTTCAGATCAACAGCATCTACAACACAGCCTCCATCCCTGTCTAACCCCACCTCTAAACAACCCATCTATCTCTTTCCCCTTAGCCATCACTATATTCCACAAGTCCACTGTGACAAGAGAGGCGAGCCCTCATACAGACTAGTTAACCAGGCTGCAGCATACCGTGAGAACAAAGAGTGACCTCACGAGCCGTCCCTGAGTAGAGGAGAGACACTCACCCGCTGCGGGGTTTGAGAGACAGCGGCCTTTTAATCAAGCGCATGGGCTGTTGATGAAGAAAGATGGCAATGAGACTGGCAGGCGCCACCCCTTCCTCTCGGCCACCCTCCCTCCCCCTGTGGCCGTGGCTCGGACCGGGTAAGGTTGGTCTGTTGGCATCCATCGGAGCATCTGCAGCAGCTGGCAGAGCGTGGGAAGGAGCAGTATGCAGGAAACTGATTTACCGGCCACGAATGCCTTCAAAGGTAAACACTGACGATGTGTGTGTGTGTGTGTGTTCATATGTGTGTGTGACAGTGTTAAAGAAATTGCTGACAATGCCATGTCCGGTCAAATACATTGTCAGTACAGCTGGAAACTGAACCGAGTGTGTTTGTGAATGACAGCATTTTTCCATAATCAGCCTCAAAGGGTCTGAGTTCCACGATGAGCACAGTGATTAGTCCATCAGGGCTTTTTCTCTCATTTTTAAATCTACTAGATAATATTGGACAAATAATATGGACAAAATATTTTTAAAAACAGAATTTCAACGTGATCATCTTACAGGAGGCATTAGAACTGGAGGATATGCTGTTTATGGAAAAATGACCATGTGACCACATCCGATTTTCAAATCTTAAGAGTTGCACTTTAAATTAGGGATCCATCTGGTTTCTTGAAATAGACTTTTAGGTGGTGACCATTGTGTTGGCCAGTCCGCTGAGCAGGTTCCAGAGGTAATTTCACGCTACATTTTAATGGTGATCAAGTTGGCAAAAACAGCTTACATGCAACTAAACTCCTCAGAAACTGTCTGCTATTTCGTACGTCAAATAGTTTCATGCACCCAGATTTACTTATTACATTTTTTTTTTTTTTTACTCTTTTAAGTTACTGTGTTAACTTCTTGGTAACAAGCAGCATCTACAAAAGTCAAACCTCTTATGATTTAATCGAGCATCTCTTCATAGCCGTGTTCCTAAGGGGTTAAACTTGCTAATTTTTGATAATTGCATTAAATTTGCTTATCTTAAACTTCATTACAGATGTTTACTTAATCTGTTGTTTAGTGAACTTGTGGTTCCGCTTAGGGTTTTTAGGGTAAATGCTCTCCACATGTGGAACTCCTTACCTACAGGATTCAGATTAGACCCTGACTGAGATCATTTCAAACTGAAACACTGTTTGCAGAGCGGTCAGTCAGGCAGTCATGAATGCGTCTCATGTTACAGTGTGCTATTACACTACAGTTTGTGCCTTGTAGCGTGGATCCTGATTTTGTGCATCACAATATAGCTTAGGCTGTACATGCTGCTTACCATGCAAAACAAATAAAAGTGAACTCCGCGTCTATAATCTGACAAAACCTCAAAAAAAAAAAAGAAAAAAAAAAGGAAAAACTGTGCAACCACGTGAGAGAGGATGATGAACCCAAGTGTGAAACTGAACCACAGTGGCATTTCACTGCTTCATTAAAGTGAAAATGCAGGCTTACAGCCAGGCTGTTAGGCCATGTGGCAGAAAGCAAGAGCAAACAGGTTAATGAACAAACAGCATGAGGATCCAAAATGAAGTAACAGTCTGCAAGATGTCAGCTTTCCAGTGTATACACTGAAGGTGGAATGGGGAGTGGGAAATGAGGATAAAGACCAATGATCGGGAGGTAAACCTCTGAGATTGCAGCAACGTTTGACTTTGTCTTTTGTTCAGTCTTCATCAGTTCAAAATAAGACTGGGTGAAAATTCATATATTGTAAATGTAATGCGATCACACCGCAAGACTAGCTGGCAGTTATCTTGTTGTCATGTTAGCAGGAGATTTTACACACACACACACACACACACACACACAGATGTTGCAGTTTATTCCACCTGATTGGACACCTGCTAAACACACTAAACTTCAGGAACCAATGATAAAGGACCAAGGTGCCATTTCTCTAACCAAATAGGTGCAATCAAACTAACTGGAAGCTATTTACGAGGTGCAATCAAAGTTCTGCGGCTCCACCTCTCAAAAGCTAAACCTTATGTGATTTAAAGCTGGCACCGTCTCTCTTTGAGGAGGTCACTTTGTGCTGCTGTACACTCCGTGGAAGTTCAGTTGCGGAAGCATGTCGGACATCATCGGCAATGCTGCACCCTCAGACATCTCAAGCGGGTGTTGATAGTCTTAACTTTTGAGGACAAATTGACTGCTTTTTGTTTACTTGGAGACTTGGGGCTGCTTCTGCTCCATGGTGCAAATCCAAATGCGCACCAACAAGCTGCGCCGATGCTAATCGCACGGAGTCCCATTGGCACTTGCTGTTTCTATGCAGCAGGAACAGTTTAAGAACTGTTTGATCACACCCTGTGTTATATGGTAGCAACGCCTTATTAGTGGGTAGGACATCATCAGTAACCACCGACTTCATTTCATGTCGTCTTCTCTCAGCCTGCATGCGGCGATTGTGACTGACAGCACAAACCTTGACTTTGGTTTTTAGGTAAACATCCTGTAACATAAATAATATTTTGTAGCTGAAGATACAAACAATAAGGCAAAATTTCATACATATTTTTAAACGCCTCTGAATGCAGTGCAGCCACAGCTTGGAGAAATTTCAGAATGTCGTTAATGTGAAGAACCTCCTCTTTGTAATTAAACAATCTCATGTAGTTTGCTGACTTATCTCTTTATGCCTGCGTATGCGAGTGTGTTTATGTGAGCATCCATTACTTCTGTGACATTTATGCGGGGAATCAGACAGGTCATATTCTTTGAGGTGAAAACTTTACTGTGCTGCACAGAGAGAGAAGCAGTCATCTGTGGAAATAATAGGCGCCGCGCTGCCCACATCATTCACCTCTGTCGACTTGAGCTGAACACTTTCTCATTAAAACAGTATCACTTGCTCTAATTATTATTGTTGCAGCTGAAGTTGCATCGCAGGCCTGCAGAAGAGGATGAGTTTGTCCTTACTTCCCTCGGTTCAGGTGAAATGTTACACAAACTGAGAACCGAAAGCACTGGTGAATAAATGGGTTTGAACCCGGGACGTGTCGACTCCCTCCGGTCATAAGGTCATAAGAGCAGACTAAAACACAAGAAATGCAGTTAAAAAATGATCATAATATCCAGACATAACAAACCACGCACACTTTAAAAGAATAAGGCTCTATTTTTTTTTTTTTTATTAAATCTACCAGAGCAACAGCTTTAGCAGAATTATCACAGTCAATGGATTAGAGTGAAAAAACAAACAGAAAAATGGGGAAGTGTAGCACTGAGTCACACACTCGCTGCTTCATCTTCTTTGTTCCTCCCATATGGTGAGTTTTACAGTATCATCAGAAGTTTTAATCCACTTTTCGCTCATTGTTTTTAAAGCACTTCATGTTGTTGCCGCACACCTGTCCTTCTCTTCTATGAGACGTCATTTGGCAGTCTTTCCTTGCCGCTGCCTCTCGCTCATTACTCGAGGTTTCAGATCTCTCAAAGACAAAGAAAAAAAAAAAGAAAGCAGATGCGAGGCTCGGTTACAGTTTTTCAAAGAGTATTATAGCAAGCAGCTGAATGGCTACTATAGAGGAGTGTAGTGTAGTGTGTGCTTATATTACAGGTGCAGTGTTTGCTGTGCCGACTGCAGAGCTGAAGCTGTGAGGGTTTTAAAATGTAGTGCTGTATTGATTACATTTCATTGTTTAATTAGCTGTAGTGGCAGACTTTGGGCTTCACTTTCCCAGGTGTAGTTACATTTCAGGTGTTGACAGGAGCGCTATTAACAGGCAAAACCCGACTCGTAACTCGAACCTGACGTCGGGGTTAATGGGGACCAGTTATGCTTTATATTGTTGCAGGGGTGGATGATCAAAATTAACACTGCAAAGGTTTGCGCTAATGAGGTCAGCGCGAAACCCAAAACCTGCTCTAAACACTCTGTTACAGGCAGTGATTGGGCTCGCTGGAAAGGGAGGAAAGCCAAGCACAGTCTACGCACAACCTCACAAACCTCGTATTTAATCAAAAATGATGCAAATCACCTGTGTGGGTTCACAGGTCGTGTGGGTGCCTGTGAATGCCAGGCACCCACACGACCACAAGTGCAAGGCTCAAAGTCCATTTCAAACTTGGTGTTGAAACGCCTCTCCACATGTGCCTCGGGTGACCACTCGTGTTGAGTCTCAGTTCACTGCTCTCTGTCCAGAAAGCATGTACTTAGTTAAATAGATTAACATTATGTCACAAAGTCATCCGCAAACTAATGCCCAGTTTTATGTTTCTGTCACAGTCCTGGTTTTTTTGACCCACTGTTTTTGAGTTGTGGACTTTCTAGTTCTTTTTATTTGTTATTCTCTGTCGAGCCTTAGTTTGCTTTTATGTATTATGAGCTTTTGTTTTATTACTTTTGTAGGCTGAATTTTGTTATTTATGGTAATCTTGCGACCTGTCCAGGGTGTTCCCTGCCTCTTGCCCTATGGCAGCTGGGCTAGGCTCCGGCCCCTGCTTCCAGCAGGATAATGCACCATGTCACAAAGTTCAGATCACCTTCAGGAGCTTCACATCATTTCAATTGTTGCCGTTTTCTCTGTAACTATTGTACGGTCTAACTCACAACACAAAGTGCCTTGAGGGCGACTGTTGCGATTTGGCGCTGTATAAATAAAGTTGAATTGAACTGGATGTGCATCAGGCAAATCTGCAGCAAATGTGTGATGCTATCATGTCAATATATGGACCAAAACCTCTGGGGAATGTTTCCAGCTCGTTGTTGTGCCATGAAGAATTAAGGCAATTCTGAAGGCAAAAGGGGGTCTAAGCTGTACCCAATAAAGTGGCTGGTGAATGGTGATTTTTTGTTTTTGTTTTTTTAACAGCTGGCTCTGTGTGAGTCATACAGTGGGGGATATCTTTATGGTCCTCTCAGGGATACAACTAAGGCTGTGATCACATAAGCCCCACCACCTAATGTTCAAATCCTCTGGCAGCCTCTCATAAACAATCAAAAGAAAGTTGGCTGAGAGGGAGGGGTAAGGCAAGTTTCACAGACTGGATGAAGAGGGGGGGGGGTAGTGTAAAAAAAAAAAAGTAAATTATGCACAGAAATTTCAATAGAGCCTCAGAATAAAACAAGGCATTAGAAATGAGCAGATAGATCCCTCTTTAGGTAAAAAGTCAATCTGTTGTTAATATTCCCATCAGGATCAAATATAATGAAAAACTTTTCACCTCCTGGCAAAATCAGGTTGATTAGTCAGTGTAAGCTTGCTATCTTACTAAACTAAGGTGGCGAGCATACTCATCCTATCAAGAAGCATGAAAGAAATGATCAGGAATATCATTTGGGAAGCAGGTCTAAGCGCTGTTGTGTTGTCGCTTCTTCCAGAGTGGTGCAGTCCTCTGTGTAGTTTCTACCACGCATGCGAACAAAGAGCTCCTACAGACAAACTTATGCAAAAAAAACAAAAAAAACACAACCGTGAAGGTGACTGATGACTTTTTCCACAGCACTGTCTCAGTTTGGGTTTTAAAGCTGCTGCAGCAAATTTCACATTCTGCTGCTTTCTCTTTGATTGCTGAGTTTTTTTTTTTTTTTTCTTTTTTGGTGTCCCGCTATGTTTCCGTTGGCAATGTTAACCAGAGCACACACAGGACTGTGCCTCCTCTGCTCACCACTGATTTGTCAAAGCAATTTGATTTGCAGCTGAAGTCGGCTCGGTGGCTTAAACAACCGAGAGCACGGAGCGGCTGACAGAACCTTTATTCTCAGGAAGATGGGATCTCCAGGACAGACATCCCACTCTGTGAGCTTATAGAAAACCACACTGATGGACTGACTGAGTCACTGACAGATTGACTTATAACTCAGCTGGCTGTTCTCCGTTCTTCCCTACGAGTTAATTAAACTGAACATAGAGCCTAGCGGGGTTGGCATGCAGCGTGTGTGCTGCGTGGTTAAGATTTTGATTAATGCACTGGCCTCAAATCTACACACACACACACACACACACACACACACACACACCTAGACACATGCGCACACACTCTCAAGCTGGTCCATAGATATGTGCATGCTTTTTGCTCTTGTTATTAGTGTAGTCAACTACTGCATATACAGAGGGATCACTCCAGAGCTGAGCATTCTCTCTGTTCTCAAAGCACATGTATTACATAATTCATCAGCTGTGCGTATGGCTGTGCTTGTCTGGGCTCATTCTGGTCAGTCTCCACCGAGGCCCTGAGGGGGTGAAGAGGGGAATGAAGTCATCGAGCGGTAGTAAACAAACGCGCCAGCATTCAGATGTAGGCAGACACCGGTGGTCGATAGCTGCAAGGCTAACGTAAGGTTTTGTTTACCGCCGAGGGTTCATGTCAGGTAAAACACACACACACATACACACACGTTTGTGCTTCTGTCTTTGTAAGGACACTCACTGACATAATGCATCCCTTGTCTCTTTGCCCTAACCTTAAACATCACAGCTCAGTGTGTAACCTCAGCTTTTTACCCTTTAAAGGTGTGTCTTAAAATCAGAACCTGGCCAAAGATCTTCTAGAAACATCCTCACTTTGAGGATTGTTGGTTATAACACAGATACAAGTACACACACTTAAACCTCCTACCTGATTTCTGTGGTGAGTTTGTTACTCTGTGTGTGTTGTGGTCTCTGTGAAAGAAAGAGAGTGCTTAGCCGCTCAGGCAGATGCAGACCAAGGCCATGTTGCCAACACTGGGAAATAACTTTTTAATCGCTTCTCACTCTCTTTGTTCACTTGGTTTTCCCTTGGTTACTTCATCCCTGATGGCTAACCATAATTCTTGTATCTAATGTTCTTTATATTCCTTCTGCCTGCAACACTATTACAATCTGACTGCTCACTGCTTCAGTCCTGATAGTTGAGTTAAAATTGTTTCTTAATTAGGGTACATTTACCAGTTGTACAATTACCCTTGTCTCATTCAACTGCTTCTCGGTATCTGAAATGGATAATTAAGTGGACAGAGAAGCAGTTCAGCCGTCCATATTTTTATGTTCACATTGTGAGGAAGGAAACTGCCCTCCTATTAAAAAAAAATCCCATCGGTTGTTTGTGCACGCAGCTTTTTACAACTCCCAACTTTTTTTTTTTATTGCTAAGTAACCTCTGGGGCCATGTGAGGCAATGTAAGTCATTTTGGCAAATATCCCAAATCAACCCATGTGTACATTTAAGTGATGGTCTGTTACCTTGTTAGCAGCTAGAATGTAAAGGAGGAAGTGGAGCATCATGGCTGTAGTCACCTGGGGAGGAGGTCGGGGTCGGTTAACAAAACAGAACAAATGTGATTCACAATCACAGAGCCGCTCCAGACTCCACATGATGTTCATGGAAACTGCGTAGAAGTGTTGAAAGTCCACCTTTACAAATGCACTGCACTCCTGCTTCCACACCATCAGTCACAAATCTGCTCAAGTTAACCGAGGTGTTCCCACTTTTCTTCTTACACTTTTGCCGTCCAGCGTACCGAGAGAAGTTCTTCACAGGAAACAAATGAGATGACAGCTTTTGTAAACTCAAATGGTGTTGTCTCCAGCATGGACTCACTTGCAAATCTGCCGGGACACGATCCGATTGTAACGTTCATGCTTCTTGCGATGGGAGATGGATCTGTAAGAGAAAGCCCGGGGGGTGTGGTGGGGGTGGGGGGAGTCATGTCCACCTATTCATCCTCCTCAGAAAAGAGGGAGAAGAAAAGCAGTGTCCTCTCAGAGGAACCAAAAGATAAGAATAATGATGCCTTCCAAATGTGGGAAAGTCCCACTAAATCTAACCTGTGTCATCTTTTTTTTTTCACCCACATTTTCTAACACCCCCCTTGCGTGAGTCAGTATAAAGAGGGGCGATACTGCACAGTCACTCTCATTCCTAACATCGCTCTCTCTAATTCATCCTCCCTGTCGTCTCCCTTTCTGCATTTGACACATTTTCTCACTCCCTCTCCCTCGGTGGTCACCTTCTTCTGTCCATCTCCATTTATCTCACTCCGACTGTCATCGCCACCCTCGTCCCTCCTCTGCTCCGTCTCTCTCAGTGTGGTCTCCCACCACAGTCGATCCATATTGAGCTGTACTATTGTGGAGTCCTCGCCCATCCATAAAGTGACTGACAGCTCGGGGTTATTAGAGGAGGACCTCCTGCCCCTCTGCCTGCCTGCTTACTGGGGGCTGAGGCCTGAGACACAATGGTGTCTGTCTGCCCATTTACCTGTTTGTGCATTAGTTCAATCATATGTACCCCATTTAGAACGTGCCTGGGGTATTGGATTGACTATCAAGGATGCCTTTTTTAAGGTATGCAGTGTAGGAAGATAGGGGTGTAACCATAAATGGATGAAACCATAGCGTTTCTAAAAGGATCATTGAAATTGATTGCTGATAAGTAGGAACGGGATCGAGCAGGTTGTAAACCAACGTCAAGATTACTTCATTTGAAAAGGGAACTTCTGAAGGACAAAATGTAGAGTCACTGTTATATTACTGCCCCTGAAAAACGATGACCTCACAAAAGCTGTCCAGTCGGTGAGTCTGTGTTAGGCTTGTCAAAAAAAACAAAAAACACTGATTCTCAGATACTAATCAATTTTAAAAATTACTATTGGTTTAGATTTTGCACACCTCCTAGCGCCGGTGTTGGTCCCAGTCCCAGATAATTGGCACTGTTGCTTCAGGAAGTGCATCCACAATAAAATCTTTGCCAAATCAAACATGCAAGTCCAACAGCTGTGGCCAGCCCCTGTCAAATAAGGGAGCAGCTGAAAGTATCTTTCTGTAATAGCCACATCTGTCACGTTATCATTAAGGTAGCAGCTATCGGCTATGACTAATAATAAAGCAATAGCATTAATGTTGGAGAGGGACAGCAAATGTTGATAGTGCCAATTTAACAGGATTTTCTCTATAAACTGTCATGTTTCTCTTTAAGTCCCAGATTAAAGCTGAGAAAAATGAGCATCAGCTAGACCGAAACAGTGGCAGCCTACCTTACCAACTCAATAAAAGTGTGGAGCCGAGTCACCAGCAGCACAGCACTACCTCAGACAACCTAAAAATATCGTCTTTTTTTTTGTTCTTTTCGTGTTACCCAAAAGAATCTTAAACATTCGTCATATATACAAACCAGCAAATTCTTGAAATTCTTGCTATTGTGCCGACCCTAGTCTGTGCAGCACAGTGTTATACAGATTTGTTGTCATATTAACTAAACTTAAGGTTTGATAATGACTTCACGGTTTTTAGTTTATCTGTGTCTTTGTAACAGTAAATTTCCCAGAGATAATTATCGACATCTTTAGGCTTCTTACAGTTTAGCTCACTAATTTTAAGCTTTAATTTCATCTCTGCCAAGAGAGCTTGTTACAGAGAAGTAAAAAGCAAAAGGAGCGTACCCTGTGGGACCTCATAGGTGATGGATGCGGAGAAAGAGGGCGAGTTGTGTATCATGAACAAAAACATACTGTTAAAAGACGATCAAGAGACAATCTCACATACACACACACACATGCTCAAGGCAATCAATTAAAATTTCATGATGTGCTGTGTTAAATTTACATGCACTAAGGCATGAAAGAAAGGATTCTCTGGCATCTACTGTTGATGCAGTATACTAGTGTAAATCCTGCATTCTCATAAACGCAGCTGAATAGCTCAAAGCACCAAGTACTTGAAGCCGTTAATAAAAATGCCTGTTTAGACATGAGGATTGTAGCTATTCAGAAAGGATTCAGACCGTTTCTCCTCTAAACTTGTGTGCATGTGTAAAAGGCAAAATATTCTGGAGTGTAGCAGTGGTCAGAGAGCTCTTTATAATAGATACAATGGTAGAATCTGCATCAAAGGGATCTTTGAGTAGTGCCGGGGAACAGAATCCACTGAACAAGTGGAGCACCACATATGGGACACAGTTTGTGGTAAAAGCAACGGGGAAATGGGTTCAGAGTAGCAGAGCAGAGTTTTCTGACATCACAGATGAGTCCCAGTTAGGAGTTTTTCTTTTGTTTTTTGGCAAAGAGGAATGGCAAAAAAAAAAAAACAAGAAAGCCTTCTTCACATTGTGAGCGTTCCTGTGTGTTATGCTGTGATGTAGTATAATTTGCTAGAAGCCGTAGGCAGGGGCAGTTTATTCAAATCCACTTGAGTTTGTAACAAGCCCGATTAAGGCTACTGACTCACAATTAAGTGATAAGGTGATTAAGTTTTAATTAGTTTCTCTTTTTTCATACCTAACATGTCTGTGATTAGTTTGAGTTTGTTTGAGCAAGCCCCCCCCCCCCACACACACACACTTTGGAAAACTTAGTTGTGAACATCTCCGTTTGACCTCGTTAATAGTTGGGTTGTCAGTGTCGGTTGTTACGTTGTGGTACAGTGGCATCGGAGCAGAGCTATTCTGTGGCAGACAGAAAGAAGGAATGGTTGGACTTAAAGGTACATGATGAAAAACATTGACCATGACTAATATTGTTTGAGAAGCAATCAAGTGGAAAACAGTCGCAGAGATCTCACCCTGCGCTGTCAGATAGCAGAGATGATGCTGAAATTACAAAGCATGCTGTATGTACAAGAGTTGTATGCCAAGTATGGACCATTTGTAAATATCATATTTATCAAACACAAAATTCTCTTCTACCAGCTCAGTAAATTCAATGACAACATGAATGAAATCACTCGCTTTGTCCCTGCCACATAGGATCTATTCTGTTCATTAAGGTAACAGCTGCGTTGTTACATTAAGGTGTGTACATGCTCTATTGGTGGAGATTATCCACTTTCCTTTACTGCCAGTGCAAATCTTGGGCAGTATATAAATATTTATAATAGCTGGTCACTATTTTTTGGTGCAGCGGTGGCCATATTTACACTTATGTGAAAAAAGACTTGTAGTCATTTTGTGTCATAGATGTTTTGGAGGTTACAGCCCACTCTTCTTTACAATGTTGCTTCAGTTCATTGAGGCTTGCTGGCATTCGTGCCGCAGCATGTCAGTGGGATTGAGATGTGGACTTTGACTGGCCTGTGGTAACACATTTAACATGCTAACTGAGGCCTGTAGAGTCAGGGATGTAGCTCTTGGGTTATTTTGTATTTTCTCTGAGCGTTGCACGATCTGATCTTGGAGTGGATTCGCTGGGACCTCTACTCCTGGGAATACTGTGGTATTGTGTTAACACACACCTGACTACTCCAGACTAGCAAACTGCCAAAACATCTGCTTTTACAGAGGTGCTCACGCTTGCTGACGACCAGCCAGGTGCTGCTACTCAAGTGCGTCTGATTAACAGCACCTGGCTGCTACTTACCCTCTTAATTACTATGGAAGCAGTAAGGGTGTACTTAGTTGTTCACAGGACTGTGTGCAAGAAGGCGAAGCGTTGACTGATCAGCTGATGCTAGCAAGCTTGGTTGGTAAGCTGCATCCATAAGCTGTATGACCTCATTGCACAGACACACATATCTGCAAATTATTGCAAAGTAAGATGCCGAGCACAGACTAATATACAGCTGGACATATTATTTCTCATATAATTCCATTAAAAACGTTCCGAAAGGCTCCTAGGTGAAACACAGCACCACTTTTTATGAGGCTACATATGACAGGATGCTTGTTGCTGTAATAAGCAATTTATGCATCAACGGTACAGTTACAAGATACAGAAATGATTGCTTCAAAATAAAATGATTTATTATTTATTCATTAAGAGTTGGGCTTGCACATACAGTATATAGAGAGAATTCCCAGATGACAGACAGTGCTTTCTCTGGCTGGAGCCCTCTGTGTCAGCACCAGTCTCATTGAAATGAATGTGGGGGCTGTGCTTTTTTTTTCTTCTTTTTTTTTTAATGCAGCGGTAATGACGCTCTGAACATGACCTAATGTTCTCCATGAATACAAGTATATCAGACATAGGCTCATACACTATATGCATAATCTAGCGCTACATAATTATCATGGCTTTACCAACGCTTCTCTTTCAATGCCGTGATATGTTTGAATAGCACAGGTCCCAACCCGGCTCATTGTGAGTGGGCTAAACTCCGCTCTTTAAGGCAAAAAGTCAAATAACTGAAGTTAATGCAGAAGCTGATCTGGTGGCATAAAACACATCGTTAGCAGGACAGTATCACGGGTGTGTGTGTGTATGTATGAGAATTGTGTGCATTGGGTCTTCGTCTTAGTTTGATATAATTACCAGATGAATGACAAGATAATTGCGTGTCTGTTCATGTCCATGAACACAAGGGTGTCTATCAGTTCATGTGTATTTATGTGCATATAATTACAAGATTTATGACAAGATTGTTGTGCACGTGTATCTGCGGATGTGTGCATATGTGTTCAGATTTATTTATTCTGATAACCAAGCTGGATGGAATTAGTGTGTGTGTGTGTGTGTGTGTGTGTGTGTGTGTGTGATGGTGTCCGTTGCAGTCTCACGCTAAATGACACAGACACAGTGAATCATCATGCTCGCCTAATTTCTTTTTCAGTGTGTGTGTTTGTGTCTAAGTGTGCCAATGTTTATCCCATAATGTTTCAAGTTTATAAGGCAAAAGTGTGTGCATGTGCAGTTATGCACTCTTGAGTGTGTGTGTCTGTGTGTGTGCGCACGTGCGCGCGCGCGCGTGTGTGTTTACCTAGCCTCTCTGTGCATGACTGCCTGCTGTCTGATTTTGTCTGCTTTATTTACTTCCCATCCAGCTTATTTACTAGTCAGTCAGACATCCACCCAGCCCACGTTTACACTGACCTAAATACACACATCATCTGTGTGTGTGTGTGTGTGTGTGTGTGCACGTGTGTGGGGTCATCTGTGACCATGTTTGTGTGTTGAGCTCCATGGCTGTTTGTATTTGTGTCTACGAGTGTGCATGGTGTGGGTCAGAGTGTAGGTGTTCATTGCACGTTTATTCTGTGTCTGTGATTGTTTACATGTGTGTATGCTCGTGTGCCTGCTGCAGCTCATTGCATCCAATAGCAGTATCGAGACTGCCTTCACATTAATGCTTCAGTCTCCACTCCCTAAATTCCGCCGATTCCTCAGATAGCAGCACGCCTCCATCCAGCTGCACTCAGCCTCCTCACTCACACCGTCCTCTTTTGCTTCAGTTTGAATCGTGACAGCAGACAGAGTTCCAAAATATGAACCCATGAGTGCACAATATGTTGCATTAATTGGATTTATTTAATGTTCGGGCTTTTGCATTATGTGATAAATAGGAAAACATCAAACAGTAATGTTAACTGACACCTTTTCTTTGGAGACACCCACAAGCGTGAGCTTTGCCAGTCAAACAAACCTGAAAAAAAAATGGAAGCAGCAGATGATGATGAATGACTGAAGAAAGGTCATCATGCATTCATTGTGAAATGATGGACCAGTACCAATGGCAGTGTGTTTTTGATTTTGGAAGAAATACCAGTGCTATTTGGCTGATTGCTAATGCTGAGCTGGATATTTTTGGTCCCTCCTTTTTGCCAAGGAAACAAAGAATTCTTCAAGCTTAAAATAACTGAACTGAACTAATAACTATAAGCTTTTCATCACACTATCTCTGAACGTTTAGCCAGTGCAAAATTGATGAGACACAACAGATAAATGTTGGCCTCTCCCAGTGGTGAATGTCATTTATTTGCAGATAGGCTGATTGCAGTCAGTAAGGCTGATATGGGCCGATAACAATGTTCAGTGAAAATATCAGGACATATTACTGAAGTGATTTGGAAACGGTTTGGTCTTCCAAAGGCAAGCATCAAACCGACCAAGTTGCTTTACAAAGTTTGTAAGAAAAAAAAAAAACCCAACAAAAACATGCAAACATTGAATCAACTTGCATTGCCACGTTATTTTGTTGCTATTTCCCAGCTGCCCACAGTAGCCATAGTATGTTAAATGATCATGTCCATGGTAGCTGCATTTTTATGTGGAGCTGTCAGATTATAGAACTGTCCATAAGACTTGTCAACCATCCAGAGAGTAAAGAAACAAAAGCCAAGACTAGTTTTATTAGCTAAAATTATGCCTTCCACAGATGGAACCCACGCTATTGGTTTGTTCAGTTATGAGAAGAAAAGGTGGGTGGGAGTCGGGGGGTCGGGTTGGAGTCACATCAGTGGCAAAATGCCTACTAAGGACAGCACAGAGGTTTTAAATAGCAGATTTAAAAATGTTTCAGATGTTTTTGCATGTGTGGTTTTCTGAACATGCCAGATGGAAATGTCCCGTACCCAAGTGGACAGTTTCCATAAAGGTAAACAGATTAAATAAAAGTGGTCAAAAGTGATGCAGCAGATCTTGTTCTTTTTTTTTTTTTTTTAACTTGACACATTCACGGTTTGTAACTATATGAGTTATAATGTGAGGCATCTTCCATCTGCATCAGCAGTAAGAGCTTTGATGTACGGCTCAGCACAGCTGTATCTCCTGCTGTGAAGCTTCAGTGGAAACGCGAGACGTCACGGTTAAATCAGGCCGTTGTGAGCTGGATGAACAAGAGACCATCTTGTGATGGGATCACACCAGCTGTAAGTCGGGGTACCAGACTGACTTTCTAACCCACGAGTGGCAGTCATTACAGTATGATTACATGAGTACTCAGCACTCATGGTTTGGGCCACACCCAGCTTCAGACTTGGCTTACGTTTTCATCCTGTGAGTTTTATGACACTGTCTTCTGCAATGGTGACAAAATCTGTTCACAGGTATATAAATCTGTCACATAAACCTGTCAAATTAGCCAATACTCCAGCTACAGTAGGTGTTTGTTGGATTACATTTTGCCACGCACACTCACAAGGTGAAAATAGCACCAGCTGCACTATCATGTCTGATAAAACCTCTAAAGCTTTGTCTGCACACAAAGCACTGCAGACCTATTTTCAGTTCGTCCCTGTCATCCAGAACAGGCACTATTTTACTGGAAGTACACGCTTAAAATCTGGATTTTATGGAATTCCTGATGATGGTGTAAAATGTTTTCTGAAGATTGCCAAACCTGGCGTGAGCAACGACTCGATGCTTTGTCTAAAAGCTTTCTGTGTAGACACAGACCCCTAGGAAAGGTGCTGGGCTTTCTTCGGAGTTCAATGCATGACGCACATTTGCCCAAAAAAGCTTTTATCCTCTTCACAATTACTGGAAAGATACATATTAAATTGGTGAATACATGTTGGTGAGCTTTAAAAAAAATAAAATCTGCAAAATGAGTTTTTAAAAAAAAAAATCATTCATTTAATCTGTCAAGAAAAGCCATATTGTGTATTCCCACCACACTTGTATGTAAAATATCAACAGGAGGTCAAGTCAGCTCTGCAGCAAACATCTCCGTCATTGTTGCCGTCTGCAAACATGTTTGTCATATGCACCACTGAGCAGCTTTTATTTGGATGAATGAATACGGTGCCGTATTGTAATGTAATATCCAGTTCTCCTCAAAACATACATGCAGACGACAGGCTCGAGCTGCCAACTTACTGCCTCTGCTGCTGCTTATGTTTAGACAGCCAGTATGCTTTTCATGCATACTGGCCAACAAATGGCCAGCAGGGGGCGACTCCTGTGGTTGCAAGAAAAGATTGGAAATAAGTCTGTTGGGAAAGTCACTTGTCTGTCACCTCACTAAATATGTTCCTGGTGATTTTATGGCCTTGGTTGCTAGTTTCAAGTCATATTGAATACAACATCATTTTTATTTTGTAAGTTATGGCACTCATTGGAGTGAAAAAGGGAGATGAATCAGGACTCATGGAAGGAAATTCAGTCCTCAGGTCCCGGTGTTGCCCTTGTAATAGCTATGAAGTTCCTCAGTCTGGTGGCCCTGCTCTTCATGCTAGGATCCTCCTCACCTATGCTGTGGTCACACCGAGGGGCTCTCCTTCAGGTGGTGGGGTGAGTCTGATGGTGGAGAGGGTGGTAGGGTCCTCAAAGCAGGTGTAGAACCTGTTGAGAGTGTCAGGCAGAGAGGGGTCCCTAGGGCATTGTGGATCTCTGAGGTTATAGTCTGTGATGCACTTAATGACCTTCCACATGCTCCGTAGATCCTGAGAGGAGAAGAGTCCCTGGATCTTCTGAGCATATGTGACTTTGGCCCTCTTTATGCCAGCAGTCAGCTCTCTTCTGTGAGTCACCAAACCTGAAGGCAGCATCCCTTGCTTTCAGCAGAGAGCGAACCTCTGCATCCAGACAGGGTTTCTGGTTTGGGTAGCTCGTCACAGTCCTGTTGGTGATAGCGTCCCCAACACACTTGCATATATAACCAAGGACAGCAGATGTACAGTAAGTCCTCATAGTTCTGAAGTGAGCTGATGATGTTGTGTAGCTCCTTCAGTGCCTTGTTAGCCTTAGCGCCGGGGGGATGTAAACAGCCATGACAAACACCACCGCAAACTCGCAAGGCAGATAATGTGGCCGACATTTAACAGTCAGGTGTTCAATTGTGTCTGAGCAGTGGCTGTTCATCACACTACAGTTTATACACCAACCGTTTATGTAGATGCATAAGCTGCCCCCATGGGCTTTCCTAGATAGCTGGTTGCGGTTTGTACGGAATAGCAGCCGGGCATCCACCTGAAAGGCTGATTCTGGCATATTGCTGTTTAGCCATGTTTCTGTCAGGCAAAATACCACACAGTTCCTCATCTGACAGGAAACACTCAGCTGCAGAAGGTCCAGGTTGTTGTCCATGGAACGGACATTGACCAGGAACAGGGACAGAATTGGTGGTCTTTTAGCATTAACCTTTAGCCTAGCTAGCAGGCCACCTTGCTCACCCGGCTTCAGCTTCCACATAGACCTCTTCCTCTTGCCCTTTAGCCACTGCACTCTGCTGCGCCACTTCGATGTCCTCAGGAGCTGCAGTCTGCCTAGCATAGCTCTCAGTTGGTGAGGCACTGTTGCTGTTGTTGTGGCCAAATCTTTCCTTATTCTCTGAGATCGGTTCAGCAGTACGTTACATGCAGGCGAGGTCGGTCTCAGGACCAGTTGGAAAAATGTTTGTGTCGGGTTTAACACCGGGAGCTCGAGAAGCCACTGCATAGCTGCGTGCTGCCATCTTATTCTACCGTTCACTGTGATACATTATTATCTGTCTGTCCTAAAAGCTCCCTGAAAAGCCTTCAGCTGATACAAAATGCTGCAGCTAGAGTACTGATGGGGACTAGAAAGAGAGAGCATATTTCTCCCATATTGGCTTCTCTTCATTGGCTCCCTGTTAAATCTAAATAGAATTTAAAATCCTTCTCCTCACATACAAGGTCTTGAATAATCAGGCCCCATCTTATCTTAGAGACCTCATAGTACCGTATCACCCCAATAGGGCACTTCACTCTCAGACTGCTGGCTTACTTGTGGTTCCTAGGATACTTAAGAGTAGAATGGGAGGCAGAGCCTTCAGCTTTCAGGACCCTCTTCTGTGAAACCAGCTCCCAATTTGGATTCGGGAGAGAGACGCCCTCTCTTTTTTTAAGATTAGGATTAAAACTTTACTTTATGATAAAGCTTATAGTTAGGGCTGGATCAGGTGACCCTGAACCCTCCCTTAGTTATGCTGCAATAGGCTTAGGCAGCTGGGGGTTCCTATGAGGCACAGAGTGTTTCTTTTCATTCACCTCTTTTCACACTGTGTTTATACTTCACTCTGTATTTAATCATTAAGTATTATTAATCTCTGTCTCTCTTCCACAGCATGTCTTCTGTCCTGCCAGTTGTGGCAGATGACTGCCCCTCCCTGAGCCTGGTTCTGCTGGAGGTTTCTTCCTGTTAAAAGGGAGTTTTTCTTCCCACTGTCGCCAAGTGCTTGCTCACAGGGGGTTGTTTTGATTCTTGGGTTTTCTCTGTAATTACTGTAGGGTCTTTACCCTACAATATAGAGAGCCTTGAGGCGACTGTTGTGATTTGGTGCTATATAAATAAATTGAATTGAATTGATACAGTTTAATGTGTGGCTGACATGGTGCTAAGAAGCGCTAAGAAAACTCTCAGCTTGAGATTCAATTGGGAATTTTCTATCCAATGAATAATGTTGAGATGGCCACTTCCATCTTTTATATACAGTCTATGAGTCAAGACAAAAAAATTCTGACCAAGTGTGCCCTACATTAAGATGTTTTTTTTTTATATATATATAGGAATCTCATGACAGCAAATGATTGTCATAAATGATCAGAAAATAGAATGACAGCACCCCGACTGGCTTTTCTGAGCCAGTGCACATAATTGTTCACGTGATGAAAGAAAAGCATATCTGCTTCCATGGTCACCACTCACTTGCTGCTTTATCCAATAGATGTGAACTTAAGACATTTACTTATTGAAATAAAACCCTGGTATTTGTAAACTCTGGTGTTGGGCTCCAATGCTGGTTTGTAGCACCGGGAATCATGGGAAACATTTTTGAATGTATCACAGTGAGATGGGTCAAGTTGCCATAGACATATTTTGACCATTTACACTTCTCTATTCACGAGAAAAATCACAGATGTACCTGCAGTACCACACTGTGGATCCATTATAATGAACACAAAGATTCTGTAGTTTAGTTCTCTGGATCTGTCAATGAATACGTTAACACATTCATGAGATTACCTAAACCCTTGAAATGTATTCTGTCACTACTTTTTTTTCTCTCGATCATTCGATTTCTGTGAATAGGATTTTGTTCTCTGCAGCTCATCTAGCATTTCTCCTCTTTCTTAAAGCGTCTGATAGCTGATTAAACAAACTGGACGATGAGGGTCAGCGGTGTCTGAATGTTTTAGAATCAGTTCTGGACACTTTCTGCTCAAAACGCAGACTCCTCTGCAGGGCAAGGACACATCTTTTTCATTGCACGTTCATTTAAGCAGCCATAATTTGTTTAGCTGAACAGCCAGCCAGCCAGACTGCCTATCTGCTCTGATTCAGTTGTTGATATGATGGCTGAGGTTACTGAGTTTAAGACGTTATTTTGGCTCAGCCTGTCGGCGCTGCTCGCCCGCTGAGAACCCGGCTAGGTAGCGCGTGGGCGTGTGTGCGAGCATGTGTGTGTGTGGCTATTTCATTGTGTGCGACTTTGCGTGAGCGTGTGCGTTTCACGAGCGTTTGTCTGCGGCGCGTGCGTGCGTGTGTGCCTGTACCTTATTCATGTGTGTGGGCGTATGTGTGGGCAGAGCGTTAAAGCTGACAGTGAGCAGGCAACCTGAGGACATATTTATAAGGTTTCTCTTTGTCGACGCTAACCACTGAATATTAACCTGGTGCTCTCTCAGAACCTTAAGCGGCAAAACACACAGAGCCCACATTTTCAAATTTTCCTTCTCATCTGAGTAATGCACTGATAAGTCTGTTATAAAGGAGGATTGCAGAGAGAAAATGGGAGGAGGGTGAGGTCAGACTGCGCCATTATTGCTGTCAGGTGATTTCATCATGATACAGATATCATCCATCTTGTATCTAAATGGATGTAGATCCATGTAAGCTCTAATATGCATTAGCTCAAGGCTTCATAATGTGCTGCGTGAGGCTATTAACTCAGCAGTGCTCGGCCTGTCAACTAATTCCCATCTAATGCCGTCTGATGTGTGTCAAAATGTACTTAAGCTAAATGATTACACAGTAAAAAGTGATGTTTTTGAATGCTGACCGACAGAGGTCAGCAATTTGCAGAACTAAAAGGACAAAACGAGCGCGCCTTCAGCCTCCTTGGAGGAAAAGAGCAGATGAGGAATCTGATATACAAAGAGGAATTTGTGATGCCTGGACGCAGCACGTAGTGTTGACTGAACAGCGGTTATGCTGCTACTTTGTAATTCTCAGCAGAGATGGAGAGGAAAGAAATGACAGATTGCACCTGCATGCTGGTTAGACATTAGTGAAACGGTTGAAAAAGACAAAATTGAAGGTTTGGCTTGTGTAACATTTTACCTCCAAAGGGATCCTGCTCTTATGCTCCATTTACTGCCCACCTGAGAAAATAAATACAAACCAGATCCAGCCCTGCCCTGAAAATGCTTTAACTTCAATTTAAAATCAAAACAAAGCATACTGTAATTATCAAGGCGCTAGCACAACTTTGGGCTGCGATCAGTCTGATTTGAGTCACATATCAACCCTTACATTCATCTTTAACAACAAAGGATTCAAATAAATAGATGTGCTCGTGTCAGACTGCTTTTTTCTTTGACTCATCAACTCTAATCCAGTCACGATGTGTTTGTTTAGAAGGCAGCACCAAGCATCGGTCCCTCCCCTACCTCAGTGTCGGGCACTGTCCCTTTAGCTCCTGAGCTTCACGCTTACCTTCCTGAACCTGTGCAACCTGTGCTTGTGTATGAGTATGATGCATTTGCACTTTTCACCAGTATTTCCCTGGGCTTCTGCTTTCTAACACTTCACATTTCAGAGGAAATTATTACAATATTTATTCCGAAAGTTGTTCTTTGAAGTGAGGCCATGCACCGTGATCAGTTTTCGCTGTTAGATGTTTCTTTGATAAGGTGCCTCAAAAATCCACCAGAAAATATACACTATAAACAGTTTTCCATAGAAATTTTGCCTCGAATGAACAATTTGTCAGGATGTTCCCTGTGAGGACACATTTCTTTCTTCAGGAAATCTTGTAAAATATGGCTCAGCATGTTAAGTGCAAAACAAGCACATGGACATATAGAAATGTGTACAAATAATCAATAAATTGGCATTGAATTTATTACATCTTGAACAGCATCAGATTTGAGCGAGTAAGATGTGTTTTTTAAATCTTTTTCAAGATCAAAGGTACTAGAAGAGAATTCACAGACGTATGTAATGTATGCAGATTTGCAGAGACTAAATTACAGCTTAAAAACTCAACTACCCTGTCACTGGGAGGCAGAATCAGCACTATTAAAATGAATGTCCTTCCAAAATTTCTGTACATTTTTCAGTGTGTCCCTCTGTTTCTATCTAGCTCCTTTTTCACATCAGTGGACAAACTATTATCAGGATTCATTTGGAACAAGAAAAATCCTTGAATACGTAAAAGGATCTCACAGAGACATCGACAACATGGAGGATTATCACTTCCCAATTTCCAATGTTATTACTGGGCCGCCAATATTAGTTCCATGCTATATTGGAAAATGTCCCCATCTGAAATCACTATCCCAGAATGGCTGCGAATGGAAAACTGTCTAAATGCCTCCTTACATTCATTACTCTGTTCAAAGTTGCCTCTCTTGGAATCCATATCCAAGTTCACTCTAAATCCAATTGTAAAACACTCCTTTTGAATATTGGCACAATTTAGATGAGCCTTCTCTCTCAGTGATCGGCCCACCTGTGCTCCCATAGTAAAAAAAATCACCAATTTAATCCATCAAATATAAACAGCGCTTTCCATGAGTGGGTTAATAGAGGAGTTATCACAATAGAGAACCTATTCATTGACAACACCTTTGCTCAGTCAATGCTTAAATTCAACATCCCCAAGTTACTTTTTTTTTTTTTTTTGCAGCTCCACAGTTTTATAAGAGCCTCCTTCACCAACTTCCCATCTCAGCCGCCCAATTCCCTCTTAAATTCCATTCTGAAATTTAAATCAGGCTCTAAAGGGGTTATCCTCCTTATTAAACACACACAATATGGAAATTTGACTTCAATAAGAAAACAATGGGAGGATGATTTAGAGCTGGAGCTTACTGCAGAAATCTGGGAAAGTGCCTTGGATAGAATACACTCTTCCTCAATATGTGTACGGAAGGCAATTACTCAGTTCAAGGTTGTATATCGCCTTCATGGGTCTAAAGTGAGACTAGCGAAGTTCACGCCTAACACTAATCCTATCTGTGATCGATGTAGGGAAATGCCAGCTACCCTTTCACATATGTTTTGGTCTTGCTCAGAATTAAATAATTTCTGGCAGTTAATATCCAAAACTCTTTCAGATGTTCTACAAACGCCTATAGAACTTCCTGCCATTACCTCAGTATTTGGGACAACTCCAGACACTTAAGACAAGGCACCATCAGGCAAGGCACATGATAGCCTTTGCAACACTTATAGCTAGGCAGCAAATACTCTTCAAGTGGAAAGATAAACTCCCCCCAGGATGTGGATCAACGACCTTCTTCACCATTTAGTATTAGAGAAGATCTGGTACTCTGCAAGAGGGTGTGCTCAAAAGTTCTGTGCCATATGGGAACCTCTTTTAGGCTATATAGAGAAATTAGATATCACTAATGCTGACCTCACCTAGATGATTGACCCTGAACCATAGCCAATATGAATCTAATAGAGCTTTTATTTTATTTAATTTAATCAATCATATATACACTTTTTTTTCTTTCTTTTTCTTTCTTTCTTTCTTGTCTCTTCTTTTTCTTCCCTTTCGTAATTTTACAGTTTTTATTAAGGTAATTTCAATGCTATGCTAATTTCGATTATATGTTTACTTCAGTTTCCTTGGAGGGATGGGGCTCCACTGAAGCGGGGGCATTGTATGTTGGGATTATGTTGATGTTTGTGTTTGTCATATTTTGACATAAACATTCAATAAAAAGACTTGGAGCAATAAAAAAAAACTGTGTAGAACTTCTCCATCTATCTCAGTGTTGTAGCTGAACTCAACTATTTGGCATTGCTTGATTCTCTTTGTTTGTTTGGCTGACTTTGGTTACACTGCGAATTTAGATTTTTGCAAATGCAATTTTTAAAAATGAAAAATATGATATATAAAATATGAATCTCGGCTACTACAGAGTTGGCACCAGACCAGATGGACGGGATGGGCAACCAACTTTGCCAGGAGGACATATGGATCAACTCACTTTGCTTTTTTTTTTTTTAAAGTACATTTATATTAGCACTTATGTGCACAGTTACACTTGGAGTCGCATCGTATGTCCACAAAACAGGCAGTAAACTCAGATGGGAAGTTTAAAAAAAAAAAAAAGGTTAAATATATTTAAAACAGCACTGCCCGAAGCAGTCCTCTATAATTACATAACAAATTCATGCATAACCTACTTTAAACCACATCGAGAACCAGTATGCATAATTACAACCAGACAGGAACAGTAGGCTCATAGATAAATCCAGCCGCAGTTCAAAAATATCTGTCTTTGATGGTGCAGTGTCTCAAACAGGAGTGACGTGTTCTCTAGGTGCAGGAGGGGATTAATGAACTCACCACTGGCTGAGACAGTTGGGGTCACCGACTGTGAGTGCAGAATAACTTCAACACATTTCCATTTATTTTGCAATTTTCAAGTGAGATCATGCTTTTAAAACTAGCTGCACAGGCTGAATAATTATCTCTTTTTAGTTCCAAAGAGAGTATGTGTCTGACTTTCAGAGGCCCCTCTGCTCCGAAATCAGCGTCCTCCTCCTCCTCAGTCATGCTGCCGCGATGGCTGCAGATGCACTAAGCTGCTATTAGTCGAATAATTAACATGAGCTTGGCTGTTATGGCGGTGAATTATTGGTAATTTGGGTGTTTAACTTTTTCATTGCCAAAGTGTAAGATTTAATTTGACTAACAGTTGCAAAAATGTGTAGAATTCAGCTGAGGGGGCACAAAGAGCTTTCTGGACTGGCTTGGACCTGCCACTGAGCTGCTAACCATAGCACCATAGGACATGTGTAAGTAAAGGATATGAATACTCCTTTCACCTGTGGAAGACTCCACAGGGTTAGGGTTTCATCGATATGATAAAATACAGTATAACAATGCAGAACAATCAAACCTGATGTTCACTGAACGTGACGTCACCGGACAGACGGCTGCTGTCCTGTGGGGTACACACTTTAACAGTTTTTTGTTGACCTTCAGACAGCATCAGACGTGGTTCAAGCTGTGCTTTTATGTACGATGCATCATTTGCTAGAAGTACAATGAGAACGGCACGGCGTTTCTATGCTGTTTACTTAGAGCCAAAAATCCTCGTGTCCTCCTATTTTCATGTTTTTGAAACTCCAGGCCAGTGGGAGGCCCTGAGACAAAGTAACAGAGAGGGTTAAAACATAGTGCAAGTTTGCTGCTCTGTAACGTGACTGCGTCTCCTCGGGGTACACACACACACACACACACACACACACACACACACACACACACACAGAAGAGCAGTAGTGATGCACCGTCTGGACTGCAGAAAGGAGACACAGCCTGAAGGTCTCTCTCTACTCCCCCCCCACCCCACCCCTGTCACCGTTTCTGTCTCTCTCCTTCACTATGGCTGTCAATTGTGCCAAGTCAGCACATCTTTGACACGCTTAATTATCCTGGTCGAGCCAGCGAAATGAGGAGAGGAGACGGTAGGAGAGACAGGGGAGGGAGTGGAAATAGTGAGGGAAGGTCTCTCTACATCTCTCCTTTTGACTCTTTTTGAGAAGGAGTCAAAAGGAGGCTATGAGACAAAAGGAGAGAGGACATTAAAAAAAAAAAAAAAAGAAGGAGGGAGGAGTAAAGCAGAGGGACAGCAGGTTGGAAAGATGCCCCGATCCTTCATGGCTCGCAGATGCATCTGCAGCACATTTATTACCTTTCTGCCCTGCAAAGCTGCCGCTCGGCTCATATGCAGGCTGGAGGGGAGAGAGGACAACCCCCCCCCCAAAAAAAACCCACTGAAATACAGAGTGATGGAGGCCGAGGGGACGTTAAACAGTCTGACACAGACAATTCACAGTTACCATGGCTAATGCAGAGCCCAGTACCTGACTAATCTGCAGTGTGAAGCAGTATTTTGATAAGCTGCGTGCATTAGGTTCAGTGTCTACTCGTATGTAAGTATAGACATATGTAAGTGTAAGCCTGCAGTGTAACTGAAGGTATAGAGTGTAAAAATCAGTTGTATTGTGGTTCGTGTAGGAGCAAGTAGGAAGCCAGGCTATTTTAGCCTCTGGGCTGCTGGTGTCACGATAACCATGTATTAAAGATTATTTAGATTTTTTAAAATGTCACTGATACTTTCTGGGCTACATTCAATATAGTGAGTTTGAAGTGCCATAGGAGGGTGTACCCCACCTCTCACCCTTTGACGGGTGGCTCCACCACCACCACCCCCGCCAGTGCATCCCGACATTTGTCAAACTACTGAGTCTGGCCTGTAGGTGTGGGCTGGCCGACAGTCCCTCTTTGAGCTCCACAGAGCCACACTGCTAAGAAACCTTTAAGATCAAGTTTAATTGACTCCAGGCCGATGTGACATGATAAAAGACATTGAACAAGTCCTGCTGAGAGTGGGGTAATGTAAAAATGTTCTTGTTCTACTTCCACTGAAATATCATTTTACCGCACCAACATTAATGTCAGCACTTCATTGGAATGATAAAATGGCTCTATATAATCAGTTTTCCCCACATAGAAAATCAATAATGGGAGACTTGCAGCCAGTCTGGGGAAATGGTGAAAGACTTGAGCATTAAAGCAGGGGAAATTGAAGGGCCCATGTTTCCTTTAATGGCCCGGCTTACTGCCTTCACACAGTCTGTACTGCATTAGTGTTACACGGCATGTTAGTCCATAAACACATCTTTTAACGCTTTACAATGTTGCTGGTCTGTGAGACGTGGCTGCGGCAACAGCAGCCCACTGACTCTAGTGTACTCTGACACGTAGAAACACAGGCATCCAAACAGATGCCCAAGGACACTTTGGTCACCCGTATAAACACAAAGGAACACTCTGACACTGCTAAAAGCGGATATCCGGCCCCCGGTCTGTCACCTGCAACACTTTGTTATATCACAGGCACAGACAGACACACACACGTGCAGACACACTCGTCAAAGTGCAATTCACAGCACACATTTTCAGTCTGAGTCTGCATGAGCAGTTTTCTTCCCCACTGCGGGATTTGGTTTCTGCTTGTTAGAGAACAGCGCGGGAGTTGAAAGTTACAGGAAATAGCCTGACAACAAAACAAAAGCAAAATAAAACCCCTCTGACTGTCTCTCAGCAATAATTTCTTCCAACGGAAAGGCTCCCTTTGATGGGAAACTTTAAGCCAGCTGAAAGTCAATATCACACGTCCTGTACTACTCTGCTGGTGTCATAATAGAGAGGTCGGATTAGTTTGTCCTCCTTGTATTTTTACTCTTCCTCTCATACCACCTAATAATCCTCCTCTTCCTCTTCCTACCTTTCCATCTCCTCCTCCTGATGATGCCATCATTATCACCTTCCTCCTCAGAGCTCTCATTGCCCACAATCTTTTCATCATCATCACCACCCTCCTTTCTATCTTCCTCCTCATCCTCGCAACGCTTCTTCCCTTTTCTACCTCTTTTTACTCCCCCCCCACTTGTGTATTATTGCCGCTGCCATCTGTCCTGTTTTCTTACTTGCTTACCGTCTTCGCTCACTTCCTCCTCTTCGTCACCACAGAACAAGACTGTTTTCATGTTCGCCCTTTGTCAGGACAGGCAGACGGATCAGCAGACTGACAGACGTCACAGGAGTTGATAGAGCGGCAGGGAGGAGAAAGAGAAGAGACAATGGAGGGAGAGAGAAAGAGAGAGGGCTCGTGTAAATCATGCTATGCAGTAATTGGACTGATTGTGTTTGATAGCAGCGTTTCTCCTCTGTTATAGGAAGAGAAGATTTTATTGAGATCATTCATATACGGGCAGCTGTAGTTGTGCAAAGACTGCTGCATTTAGTCAACTAAAAAAGGGACATCTGTAATTATTGACTCATAACCTGTCTATACCTTTCTTTTGTAACTTCAGGAATCGCTGAAGAAAATTCCCAGAGAAATAAGCAGGATTTTAGATATGTTAAATATGTTAATTATGTTTTAAATATGTTTTAAGCCACGTTCTGCCCGCACATCACCCACACAGGTGGTCTCTGTCATTGAACCTTCCCTTTAAAATAAAAAAAAAAAGCACACACACATGTAATAGTGTAGTGGGCTTATTCTTTTCAGCAAGGGACAGAGTGACATGCATTCACCTCTAGCCATGAACCTGGATCAGCCTTGTGAATAGTGAAATTGCAAGGTCCCATTTCTTCTAACATTCCCTTGTTCACCTGATGATTAAGAAGAAAAACCAGCTACATTGGCTGTTTGAGTCCGAGTCCATTTAAAACAGTGACAATAACAGATTTGTGCAGTTATGTGAGAAAGTAAGTTCTCACAGGAATCTCTGCAGTCCTGTGAAAATCCTGCTGCTTCCATAGGAATGAAGAGGGTAAATATCAGCCAGGCTTTTTTCTTTTTTTGCAGCCACAGGCTCTGGGCCCCTTGCAGTCACTGAGTCGACCACAAACTCCTCTGTATGCCAAAGTGTTCTACAATCAAATGTGAAGCCATCTGTTTGACAAGGAAGGCTTGACCGAAATCGGGTCATGCACCAGGACAATGATCCAAAGCGCAGCAGCAGCTGTACGGGAGAGCAGCTGAAAAAGAAAAGAATCGAGATGCTGCAGCAACCCAGTCAAAGTTCAGACCTCAGCCTGACTGAAATCCTGTGGCGGGACCTTAAGAGAGCTGTGCATAAACAGATACCTGCGCACCTCAATAAACCGAAGCAGTGTTTTAAAGTAGTCCTGCAAAAATGTTCTTTTTTGAATGGCCGTGCATTTGAAGCTCAGAAGGTTGCAGCTATATCATCCTCGGCCATAATCATCATCAAGTAAACAGTAAATGCTGAGTCAGGTTTAGGCTCCTTTACCAGGTGGAGTTGAGCGGGTTTGCCGGGGCGCCTGCACTTTTGCAAAACATACCGAACCCGTTCAGAGTAGGTGCACGGCTGTATGTCCTACCCTGAACTTTGCTCTAGTTTTGTTGCCATTTTTCATCACTGAAGTGAGAGTCTGATGTTTTTTTCTTCTTTTATTTGTGGACCTCATGTCAGCGCTGAACTATCAAGAAAATTGTAGTGTTCTCTGAGTGAAGCAAGCCCGTGACCTTCACCATATTTTTCACAGCTATAACGAGAGAGACACGGCAGTCAAGGAATCCTGAAGTAAAAGAATGAAAAGATGGGGGTGGGGGTGGGGGGGTGTTCTTGGGCCTTATGTTGGTCGCCCCTGGGTTTAATTATTGCCAGACTTGAAATCAGGTCAGAAATAGTAATAAATAGGCCTTTATAACTGTAAAGCTAATTACGAATGTGCGGATAAATTAATATAATTACAAATGAATTAATCAAATATTTCAATAAATAATAAAAAGAAGGATCATTAATGAATTTACAAACAAAGTGTTGTTATTACATCATTAAATAGATCAAATCAGAGAGAGGTTGAATTTAGTCCTAAATAAATAGCAGAATTTGAAACTGCAGATCAAAAAGTGAAGGAGAAAGCTCAGCGACTAAACAAACGGACTCGGAAACAATCAAAGGAAAAGCAGCCGGGAAATCAGAGTGAGAAGGGAATATTCATTTTAAATGCATGATTAAAACCTGCATTCTCAATCCAGTTTGTTTCTTATTTCAAAATTCCATTATGTCTCTATGAACGCATTCATCTGTTTTTAAATAGTGGACCAAAGCTACTGTTTAATTTCAACTAGTTTATCAGTAGAATAATTTATTTACAAAATATTTTTTTATTGTTCCTCATTTCATATAACAAATAACGTTGTTGCACCGATTATGGTTAATACACCTGAATCTCGCAGTCTGAGTGCAGCTTTGAACTGTGAACGGCGCCGCGTAGATTTGGAGCACTGAACAACAGCGAAGTGTCTTGACAGCGCTAACCTCCGAGAGAACAGAGAGCCGAGCAGCCAAGAACAAGCGATGCTTTCATGGTAACTGTGTCACATCCAGGCTCGCCAACTTTTAACACCCAGCTGAAGTGAGATTTTTTCTTTGTTTTTAGACTGTCACTTCTAAAATGTGGGGGAAGCCTGTGACGTTTTTCCATCAGGCGCTTATTTGGCCAGTTAAGATTTTTAGAAATTTGCTGGAACCACTGAAACACTTGTGGATGCGGTGGCATTGCAGGTCATCCTCCTTTTTAGCCTGGTTGTTTATTGTGGCCTTAAGAGCTTGAAAAAGAAGCCAGCTAGACTTCTTTAAGTCTGTGAAGACGTTTCACCTCTCATCCAAGAGGCTTCTTCATTTCTAGAACTAAAAGGTGGAGAGTTGCATGTGTTTAACCCCTATCGATTGATGATTAAATATATTTATAACAAGGTGCAAACCACTGGTTACACTCAAGAACAAGAAGGCCAGGTTAGACTTTGCCAGAAAACATCTAAAAGAGGCTGCAGAGTTCTGAAAAACCAGGATTAACTTGTTATCAGAATGACGGGAAGAGAAAAGTATGGAGAAGGAAAGACAGAGCTGATGATCCAAAGCATCGGTCTAACGTGGTGGAGGCAACGTTATGGCATGGGCACGTGTGACTGCCGGTGGACCCGGGTCACAGGTGTTTACTGATGATGCAACTGCTGAGTCACAGAAGTCACAGGATGAATTGTGAAGTGTACAGTGCTGCAAAACTGATCAGACAGTGCTTCACAGTGCACATGGATAATGACCTTAATTGGGTCTCTGAAGGCAAAGAAATGGGATATTCTTCAATTGCCAAGTCAGTCATCTGAGCTCAACCCGATAGAGCTTTTCAGTAATTAAATACAAAGCGACTCAAACAAGCAGCAACTGAAGGTGGCTGCTGTAAAAGCCCGCCAGAGCATCGCAAAGGAGGAAACGCAGCGTGTGGTGATGTCCGCGGGTTCTAGACTTTCATCCAAGCATTAAAAACAATCCAGCTATTTAAATTTGTGTTTTTCCAATTACTTTTGAGCCTCTGTAAACGGGGGACCGTGCATAAAAATGGCTGTAACTCCTAAACAGTCCTTTTTTTTTTTTGGTAATTTTTTTGTAAAACCCCTTGAATTAAAGCTGAAAGTCTGCACTTCAATCACGTGTTGATTGTTTGCCTTAAAATCCACTGCGGTGGTGCAAAGAGGCAAAAACATTAAAAAAAAAAACAACTGCGTCTTCAGCCAAGAAATTATGGGCCTAACTGCGTTTGCTATTTTTGGAGGTGTTTTCTTGTTTGAACAGTCTGGCTGCGTAGCATCGGAGGTTTAAGATTATATCGGGGTTCGAGAGGTTAAACAGTAGTTTGTCGCTGCAGCAGGTGGCTGTGTGTTCTCATCTCACTTTAAATTCCCTTGACATTTAGCTGAAAACACAGCCCGTTAGAGATGAAGAAAGCACAGGCTGAAGACGGTAACTTAATGAAGTGAACACTGAAAGCATCTTTTTTTTTTTTTGCTGCAGCGTTTTATTGTCGTTTACATAATTCGCTATTTTCATAGTTAAAAGAATTAATGTTTTTCATAATGCCGTACACTTCTTTTTGCTTCTGCTTGTTTTGCAGCCTTTTGATCCGATCTGAAGAGCGCTCTAAAGATGCAGAGACTTATTGTGCCAAATACGATGAGCAAAATCAAAAGCTTAAATAGAACAGATGCATTTCAAAGGATTTTCAGAATTGCCTGTGCAGTTTTAAACTTCAAGGTTCGAAGAAACGATTAGAAGTGCCTTTTTCTAACAAACAGTGCTCCTCCTTGACTGTGACCTCTCGTATACCTTCACTTAATCTTTCATATAGTCAACCAGCCGTCTTCTTGTTTAACGGAGCTCTTATGACTGCTTTTGTTGGCATCCTGCTCATTTTTTAAATTCTTCAGGTAAACGCATACGCTGATCAGATCTTGAACCTCCGTGTCGAACATATTCATGTCACGCCAATTTACTTGTGTGTGTGCGTGTTTGTTTCAGTGCAACTTTTTTCTTCAAATTCACGTGGCACGTTGAGTGTCACTTGAGAGCAAGAAAAAGAAGAGCAGTGGAGGAGACAGGTGGTGGTCAGGAGATGGGGAGAGTAAAGTGAGAAGATGGACAAAGTGAAGCGGGAAGACAATATGGGACAGATAAGATGAGAGAGTAATAGAGCTGCGGAGCTGAGGACAGACGGAAGGGGAGATGATACTGAAAAAGAGGGGGGCAAGACAGACGATCAGAGCAATAGTTGAGACAAAATGAAAGACAGAGAGAGGAGAGGAGAGGCTGGGCAAGTCACCCAGGCTTCACTAATTGCCACTCAGAAGGAGGGGAGAGGGCTCTTTCCAAAGAACGGTCATGCTGGTCTGTTCTTTGAATCGGATCTGTGTTCCTGCCCCTCCTCCCTCCGCCAATGTCTAGACAAGAGCAGAACAAGCTGTTCTTGTTATGGGAGGAAGAGGAGAAAATGTGCAGTGTCATTAGGTCGCTCACTGCCAGCCGGGCAAATCGGAAGAACTCTCACCGGGAGCGGGCCCGCAAGGTGTTTGTTCGGAACCGTGCCGTACGTGCACTTATGAGCCGCCTGTGTTTGCGTGTGTTGATTAACTGTAACAAAACACAGCGGCTCCCCACCTCCCCAACCACTGTAATGAATTTGATTAAAATGCTTCCTTTCTAACCCCCCCCCCCCAAAAAAAATCTTCCATCTAGTACCACACCAAGAACAAGTAGTCACACACAAAAAAAAGGAAGAATCCAGACCAGAAGTGTGGAGAATCTGGCTGAGATTTGATTAGAGCCGTCGCTTAGACCTGCGTAATCGCATTAAGTAATGAGTTTGGCACGCAGGAGTCAAAGCTGATTTGTTACTATGGCGAAGTCATCATTTAGCTGAATATTTCAGCGGGAGTCGTGGAAATAAGTCCAATTTCATACGCCTCACGTACCGTCCCCAAATCAAGTAGGACCATATGCGAGACTAAACACGCACAACTTTTTTTTTTTTCTTGTTTCCATTTTTGTTTCCAAAGTTAAACTTTTGGCAGAACGAAGAATGTTGTATCTGATTACCTCCCAATTAAACTGTTAAGTAAGTCACACAAATTGATCATGACTGTCTTGTTTCTTCTTTAATCTGGTACTAAACTGCACTGATGGGTTCCTGTGCTCTTGCTGTGTTGGTTGAAACCAACCAAACCAGGCCTGCGCTTTGCTGTGTGAAAATACATTAGAGGCGTTATCTGCAATCTATGCACGCGTATAACATTTTGTACTGTCCTAGCAGTGCATCAGGAACGACAGGACAGGAGAAAACTGTCATCAAGCAAACACCGGCACAGACAATGCGTCTGACCAACTGCCCACAGTTTCAGTCTTGAACACAAGTGCACATTCGCGCTTCTCCGGGACCAACAACAACCAACACGCGAAACCATTTAAGTTCTTGACATGCCAGATTCACTGTGAATATTGTTATTCACGTCCAGACCGTACAAAATTACAGCAGGACACCCACACACGCTTATCACTAGATATCAAGGGTTAGTTTTTCTTAATGATAAAAATTGTGAGAAATATGTAGTATTTCTCTCTCTTGGTGACAGAAAAATTAACCAATAGTTCAGGCAGACTAAGGCCTCGTCTGCTGGTGACCAAGGCAATCGCAGGGAGATTTTTGGTGCAGCACCCTCTTTGTGACCGATTTCTCCCAGCAACCTCCAGCAACCACTCACCAGCTGGTCAGGGAATACACATTTTTCCCTAGCAGTCAGATTTCACCGACTGGTCTCTAAGCTCGTATGACTGAGGCCTAATAAGTCAAGCTCACTTCAATCCTGTTATATTAGATGATCTCTGCACCAGCCTACGCCCTTCTGCACATCCAATTAAATGTCCAATATGAGGCGCATTGTTTAGGCTACTTTAGCCTGCCCATAGTCGTAGCACACCTGCAATCTGATTTGCAACCCAACTCCACCTCAGCTCCCCCTTTTCACGCTGTCTGACACAATCAACGTCGTATCGGCCGTCGCTTATTTGATCTTTCACAGTTGGAAGACTGGAACCATGAGCAGAGACAGAGTGAGCAAAATATGTGAGCTTCGTGACGTGCATGTGGGAGTTATGAGAGGTCTTTTTACAATCTCGTTTGACCCTGTGTGCTCTGGCAAACTTCCACACGGATGCCATCTTCTGCCAGGTTTAAACTCCACGATATCAGCACAAAAGTAGGCTGACCCAAAAGCCGTAGCTCATCGGGACCGAAGATGAGCATTTAATTGGTGATTCAGCACCATGCCAACAGACCAGCACGACCTGGTCTGCTTTCTCTCCTGTTATGTCACTTTTTCTACAACATGCACATGACATTGACCAGTGGTAGCTTAAGGTGCTCGTGTGCATACAATATAGCAGAACTATATTGAGTGCTTTTTTTCCAAAATTTCTCCTAGGTGTTCACTTGGGTTGAGATGTGGTGACTGTTAAGTGAGCCCTTATGGGGCTGAATGGCCTTTGTATGAAAGCATTCATCCAAAGGGCATTCAGTTAGACTCCACTTCAATCCAGATAGAAAATGTTTGATCGTCGAATAAATGTGAGAACTCAAAACAGCTTTTTAATAATTTGCAATGGCCCTTCGCTCTGACAGGACAAATAAATCAGAACCACGCCAGCTAAAATGAATTCAGCTTGTATCATAAGACGGAAGTTCATTCTGCACATTAAGATTATGCCTAGCGCCTTTGATTTGGGAATATACAACATGTGACCACGAAATGTAGCCTTCAGTTATTTAATTCAGTCTCCTATGAGTCCTCCAATATGGAAGTGTAATTACTCCTGTCAGCTGATGGTGCGCTTTAGTGGAGAGTATTCCCAGGCAAAGTTTTAATGAAATAAAAGCAAACCACTCTGGACCTGCTCGCCTTGCCGAGCTCGATCAGTGGTTCACATTACATGTTAGTGTTCACTAGCATGTTCACAGTACGTGTCGCAGGTTTTTGTTTCATAAGTGATGGGTTGTTTTTTTTTTTGACTAAAGGGAACATTTTTTTATTATTATTTCTCTCTAAATTATCCATCTGACAAAAACAACTTTTGTCTGTCTGAGTTCAAAAACATATCCATAGAGATGACATGCAGGTGAACACGCCTCCGCATCTCAATTACTATTTGCTAAAGTTTGTGTGAGTTTTAATTACAGTAATAATTATGTTGAATTTGGTGACCCAGAGCCCATTTTACCAGTGAAACTCTACATCTTTACTTCAAAATTAGTTGTGTTTGTTCACTAGATGTTCAGGAGCCCTGCTGAACGATCAAGTATTAGAGTAAATACACAGTAGAGCTAATGGGTTGCTGTTCGGGCTACGGTATAATTGGTAATTCAGACACAGTTCACACACTTAATTATTAAACGGTGCTCAGTCTGACTGGTGTGCCTAGTTGTAGAAAAATGAAATGTGAAAAATTCCAATAGTATCTTCTCCTGAAATGATGATGCAGTTGCTTTGAAAGATCCCCGTACTAGTTTCTACTATTTAAAGGTGAGAAGACACAGTAAGAATTGTTGGATTTTGGATTATCCTTAATAACACAGAAAATAACTGTCGTGTTTTAAAAGGTGAAACTTTTACTTTGAAGGTGAATGTTTACAGTTTACGGTTTGTGTTGAACTCTTCACGGTTTCACTACCGCGCAGCGAGTGGTTGGCGAGCGTGTGCAATCCAAGTGTCTTCCATACAAACTGCGGAGCATCAGCTGTGACCCGTTGAGGTTATTGCTGAGGTTGATTTTGTAATTAGCCACATTAGCAATCTAAGGTCTGTTATTGTGCCTCTTCTTGCTACTAAAACTATCAAAACACTTAAAAGAAACTACATTTTGCCCTAGGTTTTTCCTTTTAGGCCAAATTGGTCATCCTCACTGATTAAATGTGTTTTTTTTTAAAAATTATTATTATTTTGTGGGGAAAACAAAAAGAAGAAGCTCCATTTGCAGTTAATGACCTGGTGAAAAGATGCAAGAACTGAACACCGTGGATCAGGGCCCTGTTAAGGAGAATCTGCATGTTTTTAAAAGCACAAGATATCGCCCAAAGCATATTGGATGGTTTAGGCTTTTTTAATCAAAATGCTGTTAAAACTCGACGCCTACTAGTACGCTTGAGGTAACTTGACCGGTGACAGACTGAGACAGAGATTCTGGTATGCTATGGGTATCAAGAGATTGGTGAGATTTCTCTTTTTTTTAACTTCTCACTGCCAGTGGCATACCTTAAGGACATTTATTAGACTTCAAACAGCAAACCTGTACTGCAAACAAAATGCCTTCCTTGGAAGGTACAGTTCCCAAAGAGAGGTCGTGTCTTGAAGATTGAGGGGCGCTCCCCAAATTTTACAACACAAAGTCTGTTTACAGGTGCTGGGGAATAACACTGCATATGTGATTTATGTTTCATTCAGCCTTTGGTGCCTGTAGTGTGCAGTCTGATGAATGCGATGTCACTTGATTGAGACAGTTGGGTCAGAGGAAAAAGAATCTGTGGGTGTGGAGTTAGAAAAGGTGATCTCTGAAGCCCTTCGTCGTTGCTGCAGGCTAGCAGCTCCAGGCTGCATCAGCTAATACCAGCATAACTGTGGTGTTAAGGGGGGCTGGATACTGTGCTTACAGAATTGCTTGCCTAGTGCAGGAGCCAGAAGAGTTTTCTACCTTCCATCTTTGCCTCCTTGATGATCAGACCATGTGCTAAGCTAGTAAAGGAAAGCTTTGTGGATTAATGAGTCATAACGTGGTAAAAACCTGCCTTGTTGCAGTTACACTACAGTCACACTAAGGAGACTGCGGCACAAAATTATAAAATGAGAACAGCTGTATGCAATGAACTTCCAGTGGTCCGCAACCACTCACAGACAGCTGCCATCTTCAAAGTGACTTTGGTGCATCGAGACGGCAATGAGTCAGTCTGCTATCATTTTGCAACTGAATGAGGTCAGGTTGGCAATCTTTTGACATGCAATCTTTTTGTGATTATGTGGCAATTAACTATGATAAATCAGCGAAAGTCTAGCCTTCGGTTTTAAATCTGTTGCCATCTGCATAAACAGAAATACACATTAGCTACTTCCATTCAGAGTCCAGCCAGAGCCTCAGAGATTTGAAACAGAAACTCAAAAATTCCTCCACAAATAGTGACGGGGTTGCTGCTTGATGGTGATTTAACTGCACAATGACAGACTGACTCCGACTATAGTTGCAACATGTGCAACAATCTGTCTGAGAGTGTTTGCAATCAGACCGCGATTGTTTGGAGACAGGTTACCTCCCACCAGCCCACCTGTGCTCTTGTCCTATTTGCAAGGAGGTTGCTGTCCTATTTTTACTCTAGTGTGACCGAGCCATTAGATATGCCCTGCCAGCAGACGGGGCTGCTGGGAATGTTTTAGTTGCAATAACACGATTGACCACAGCTGGTGGCAAGGTGTAGCGGTGGCACTTTATCCATCATCCCACACAGGCACATCTCTAGCCAACCACAAAGTTTTATCCAGATATCTCAGGTACAGTACATCCATGGACATAACACAATCAAATCATCATGTGTATAGTTGTTGTATTGTGGGTAATGTAGGCACCAGATGCTGATCAGCAATAATGTAAGGAATTTAAAAATGACCTAGACTGATGTCTATTATCACAGTCCTGCTATAGAGTGGTATTTTTTTCCCAACTGTAAAAATGTGAAAAAAAACTTAAGGGAATTTGACCGTGATATATTTTTTTCTTGATTTTTCTTTTATCCTTTTTTTCCCCTTCACATATAATTGGAAAAACATATATGAATGTGGCACAGGAAATAACACGAGCACGAGTGCATGTCAGACTATCATTCAGGTTTCACTGATCTCCTGGTGGAGTTGTGGCGGGCCCAGTGTGAGTGCAGCTCTCACAGATTGGCTTCACTAAACACACACACACAGACACAACAACACTCTGGGCCACACTAACACGGCCTTGCTTTTCAGTGCATCAAACACTTTGTTGTTGTTATTCTCATTTGTTATGATTAAAGGTCTACGTGATTATGCATTCCCTTCGTGTGTGTGTGTGTGTGTGTGTGTGTGTGTGTGTATATATATATATATATATATATATATATATATATGTATGTGTGTGTGTGTGTGTGTGTGTGTACATTTTCTTCAGTTTCCCCGTTTATGGGAACCAGATAGTGCTAATCAGGCGTATTAATATTTAGAGGGAGAGAAGCGTTTTGGTAATAACCGTGACAGGAGCACATTATGGTTCGGGGCTGCGGCACATCAAAGGGCCGTTTGAAAGAGCTGTTTATTTATTTGTTGTTTTGAACGGGAGACCACTTTTTTTGTCTGACCTTGTTTCTGTGTGAACTCAGCACATTAACTCTGCTTTGTATTTGAGCGTACAGGTAAAAAAAAAAAAATAGAACAAAACAAAATTATTGCACACGACCTTGCACATCCTGAAGCGTAGATAACGGCGAGGATTTCACATAACAGCCCAGCATTTGAACATTTTTGTTGTCCGTGCGGTTTATCAATGCTTTTACACGTTTTAGAGCTCGCCTGCATGCACTACTACTGCATTGACACTGGTGTATGTGTGTGGGTGGGCTTTTTTTTTTTTTTTTTTTACTTGTGTTTTTCTCTCCCTTTCCCTCTTTTGTAACATGTATTTTTACCACAAGGTGTTTTTTTTTTTTTTTTAATTTTCCATTATGGTTCAACTGTGGTTGTTTTTAAATATTTTCCAAAAAATATAAAAAATCATCAATCGTTCCACAGCGGAGAAGAAGCAGGGCGATTCCTTCGTTGTTCCTCAAAGACAGTAATGACTTTGGGACCTTGAATAAATTTTATTAATAAATAAAACAATTTGTTCTCGTATGATACAAAATGTAGCATCACAGCAGTGTTTGCCTTAGTCGAATGGGTGGATTCACACAACTAAATGTTTGACACTTAGGCTAAGAAATGTTACTTATCTTTTATCTGTACAGAGTGCAAGTTCCACTGCACCAATGGGAATTGCTTGCGCCTGGGCTCGCTGATCTGCAACCAGCTGAATAACTGTGGGGACAACAGCGATGAGGAGAACTGCCCCGTGGTCACCCAGCACCCTCCGCCGGGTATCTTCAACTGTGAGTGCTGCAGGATGCTGCTACACCTCTGTGCCTCTCTCTGTGTACCTCAAACCATCAAACCACACTGCCCCATCACCCTCTCTCTGCTTTGTCTCACTTCTGTTTTTTTTTTTTTGTTTTTTTTGCCCTGTGGGGGGTGGAGGGTGGAGTTGTCTGCTTTTTTTTTTTTACTTTTCTGACTTTTTTGCTTGTGCACACCGTCAGTGATGTGTCACTGAATCTATCTGTCACTGAATGTGGTAACAAAACGGTGCGTGTCCTGTGGCAACAGTTTCCAAAACAAGTGCTTTATTTAAAGTTCCTTTTTAATGCACACAAAAACAGTTCCTGCTCCTGCCAGGTTAAGTGGCGAAATAGTGAGCTTGTTGCTTATGTTTATCATTCATCAAAGTACTTGTGACATATTAATCTTTTACGTTGATCCATCACTACAGTGTAATCCTAATGAAGGCCCATATAAGTTGAAAACTGGAGGAAAACTCATGTGTTCTTTGTTCCATATCTCAAGAGGTACATTCGTTTCTTCCATGGACCAAACTACCTGTCATTCACCAGTTTTTACGAGTAGTGGTGCTTCCATTTATATGTCTTTACAGGTATTCCAGTGCAACAGCATGCATTCTGTGACAAATGGTGAAATGACCCCAGAGATCTTTGCGTGTGCAAAGCCTAAGTTAAGGGAACCAAGCAAACTTGACGCAAACTGAACTGAGATCTGCTCCATGCTATAATTATTCTAATTTCAGAGCGATCTGAGTAATTATGGAGAGCCATGGAGAGTTTAGATACATGCAAAATGAATCATTCAGAGATTCCCTTGAGGGCTCAAAGAGACCTTGTGCTAAAACACCGTAAGTATGGCAACTATAGACTGCATATAAAGATGGATGTAGCAAACAGTGATGTCACTCACCATAAATTTATTGTTAACAGGTAAGTTACTTTTATTAAAGCCAGGGTAATTGCCACTTGATGAGAACTTGTATGTTTTACTGCTATGCCTCAGATTACATACTGTATTGTTTGTGGTGTTGTCCCTCCTGATGATCCTAATATTGTGAAATGTCCTGCAAAAAACCCCCCTGTGGTATACTAATTTTGTGTTATTCAGAGGTTGCATGAAAATACTGCAGTTTAGTGCAGGATAAACAGGTCAATTTGCTGCACTGGGGTGAATTTACAGTGAAGCTCTGTGTTGGACTGGTGCACAGCAGCTGTGGTGTTCATGGTCAGAGTCACAGGTTACGTCAGTGTAGCAGAGATGAGTTTGAACTTAAGCTGATGATGCTGAGATTCATTCACTCAGTTCAACCTTTATTCCAACTGTATACTGTCAGTTTGGGGATGGAAATCGGCTAAGATAGCTTGTGAAATACTGGGTTACATTTTGTTGAATTCAGGTGTGTAAATCCACAAGGAGCAGTAAACCTCAGAGCAGCAGCAGCTGATCACAAAGAAAATCTGCTGGATAAAAATTAGGATAGAAATTATTGTGAGTTGTGAGTCTTTTCCCCACATTGAGCCACTACAACCAATGTTAGGGTCCCCCCCCCCCACACACACACACACCTGATGAATCCCAGCATTTAGGTGATGAGGCAGAGTCGTCCTCTATAATGTGGGTAACAGCTGTTTTTAAATTCTCTTTCTTTTTCTCTGCTCATGTTCTGCATAACAGTATTCAAGCTGAGTGGGTTCTTTATAATTAGACTTTGGATTGAAATAGTTTGTATTCCCATGTAATAATATGGTTTTATTATTACGTTAATATAGCACAAGGTTCAGTTAGCTTTACAGAAAAATAGCTGGTAGAAACGTCATTCAAAGAGCTGCTTCTACTTTCTTACTCTGAGTTCATTTCAGAGCCTGTACTTTTTCACTTTTACTTGAGTAAAGAGGTTGAGTCAGTACTTCAACTTTTACCAGAGTATTTTTTTTTTAACATAAATGTCTTTATTTCTCCTGAAGTACAGAATGCCACCTCTGCTTTACAGGCATCCTCCCCACACCCTTACCTCCAGCGTCAGCCACCTCCTTTTACCTCCTGCTGAGCAGCACTGTACAGGGAACAAGATGAGAGTGTTCCCTTGACTCGTCACGATCAATGAAAACATTGGGGGGCGGGGGGGTGCACAGAAAGAGAGGGAGAGGGAGAGGGTGAAGGACAGCAATGGGCTCCGATGGCTGTCTGCCAGGCCACTTTGATGTGCTGCAGTGTTCTCTTTCAACAACTTTTAGGAGGAGAGAGAAAACTTTTTACAGCAGCACTTTCATTCTTGGCTCCAGGAGTGTGTGTGTGTGTGCGTGTGTGTACGTGCATGCATGTGTGTGTCTGGCAGGTTTCTTACCTTCCCCTCCATCTCTTCCTCACACCCACCCTCATTCACTCCCCCACCCTCCACCTTCCTCCCTCAAATGTGTTTCACCTCCCCCGCCCCTCCAACCTTTTTGTTTTGTAAATCTCTCACTTTTTTACCTGCTGTCTGTCTACATTTCTCTTCAGCTCTCCGCGACCCACTGTGAGGAAACGTTTTTATTTATTTTATTTTTTTTTATTTTAGGGTAGCTGATTCAGAAGGGTGGTGCTCAGAGGGTCATTTTCAATGAATAGAATCCTGAGCTGGGTACTTAAAATATTTAGCTATCTGGAGCGAATGTTAATGTAACAGTCTGCGGTGTGCATTATGGGAAAGCTGTACAATGGGTGTAATTTTCTGAGCTGGTGCACATTTTCTGGTGATGCCTGAGAGACACAGAAAGACGGGGAGATGGTTGAAGGGAAAAGAAGATGAGAGAAAGGAGAAAAAAAGGGGGATAGAGAGATTGCAAAAAAAGAAAGTGCAGGCAGTCTCAGGGGGAGACGAGAGACAAAGAGGGGCTTGAAGGGAGATGGAAGACCAGACAGGGACATGGCCATGGATAGAAAGAGAGGGGGATTATGAGGAGAAAAAGAAGAAGGGAAGGGAGACGGACATAGAAAACGTTTCTGTGTTAATGGAGTTTGCCATCTTGTTGCAGCCGCTGGCTGTTGTCGTGGCGGTGGCAGACAGATGGATCATGAATACTGTCTAGACACACTGCAGCCTGACGCCTGCATCTCACTCCCTGCACCTCCTCTCCTCTCCTCTCCTCTCCTCTCCTCTCCTCTCCTCTCCTCTCCTCTCCTCTCCTCTCCTAAGTTCCTCACATCTGCTGCCAGCTGGAGTTTAGCACAACAGTGAGGAACAAAAATGAATCGTTGATTTAGACATGGGTAATTTACATTTAAATCAGATCTAATAAAATGGCATTAAAGAGCGTCCAAAGTTTGTTTAGTACCTGTGTTTTTGTGGCAGTCATTCTGATTCATTAAAGTGTGTCTTATGATACCTCAGAACTAGATTTAATGCAGTTGTTAATAATGTTGTGAATTATGCTTGTGTGTTTCCTGTAGAGACCACTAAAGCAGCTATGTACAGGGCTTTGGTTAAAGTCAATGGAAAGACAGTTAGCATCAATAAAAACAATGTTTTACATTTAAAATGTTGCTTTTAAAGTGAGACGACAGAAAAAAAAAATCACATTCTGCCTCTTACAAAGGATCCTCAGAACTGATGCGACGAAGCTGTTGTGCTCAGTGCAGTGAGGCCAGTACTCAGAGGCATTTTCCTGCTATAGGACTGCTGTGGTCAGTAGCTAACAGTGGCTAATATTAGCTACTGTTATCTAGCTTTCTTTTTTTATAGCTTTCTTTCTTTTTTTAAAACCAACTGAGAGCACTAAAGTTGGGTTATCCAAAAGATACAGCGTGCTGCACACTTTTACCTCTACTTCTGTTACTGTAGGATCTTGAATTTCCCCTCATGGTTGTTTTCATAGTGGTCACTGATAACTGGAGTTGCATACTGTGTTTTCAACTATTAGGACATTACATGCAGAGTCTAAGGCAATTAAAAAGATTGTGTTATTGAATGAATCTATCTCTATGCAAGTGACACAAGAAAGGAAATAACTGCTTCATTAGAGCAGCAGAGTATAGTTGGAGTTTGCTAGGCTCTGAGCTCATCACTTCTTCACATTGCCGCCTCTCTTTACCTGCTGTGTGGCGGTGCAGGCGGCCCGAGTTCGCGTCTCGACCCGTGGACTGCGTGTAATTCCCCGTCTCTCTCTCCCCGCTTTCCTGTCTCTCTCCACTGCACACTATTGAATAAAAAAAAAGCCGGTTAAACTAATGCCTGATTCAAGTTTGGCCAGTTTTACGTCGAAGCTTCAAGCACAGTTGCTAGGTCCTCCATGGAGGCCATTTGGACTGTACACTGACCTCAAACACATGGAGCAAACATCCACTTCTGTTTCAAGCTGATCAGAATTTTTACGTGAAGGATTATCGCTGGTGACGATATGGTCTCATTCATTCATTCTCCAGGGTGAGGCTGTCCATGTCGAGTTCTACTGTACCTTTCTGAGGATTTTTAGGTGAGAAACTATCTGAACTGTAGTGCACATCAGCTCAGTGTACACTGAAAATGCATGGGTTCTTTTTGGATACACAGTCACAATCTTTGGTCACCACCTCAACCGCTTACCAGATTTGGTTTCCTGCAACTTAGTCCACTTCCTCATAATGACAGTCAAATTAAAGTTGAACTTTGATTCCCACTGATCTATTGTCAGAACTTTTTTAACAGTCACACCTCATATATATAGGATATTTTTCAATATTATCACTGCAAGATTTTGTCATAAAGTGACTTCAAAATGCATTAAAATTATTGCACACACGTGCACACAATTTTTCCTGCAAATCTGATTCCGGTAAATCTGCACTCTCCAGTATTTTTATTATGAGTTGTTTGAATTGAGATAAGCAGCTGGCACTGCTTATTTTATCATAAAACCACTCCTAAAAAAGACAACACAACATGTTGTCAGGCTTAAAAAACAAAACAAAACAAAAAAAAGCTTCAGTTAAATCTTAAACTTTATTGAAAATGGGATGAAAATAGGAGGCTGGCCCACACAGGTCTGATGCTCTGATGACTTTACTGCATTTTGCTGTGATTGATCTTCCACGTCATTTAGGTTTAACTGACTCATTCTGTATGTCAATTGCGTGAGAAAACGTTGGATGGTAATAAATATTTAGAAAACTGCCAAATAGTGGAAAAAAGCATCTTCTGCCTGATGTCTGTTGGGTGTTAAGAGCACCAGAGTAGTAGCACATAGGTATACTATTAAAGTAGCATTATTACTCTAAATAGCAGGAAAGACCCTTGTGGAGGCCTAAGTGACCTTTGAAAAGTAATGGCTGTGCAAAGCACCATTTAGCCCACAAAGAAGCCTAAGGGAGCTTGTGTGTTTTTAAGACTATGTTCCATTACGGATCACAAGGTGAATGCCGTTTCACTTCAGCCAGGCTCGTCTTGGCTTTCTCCCCTTGTTAGGCTCTGCTGAAGTATGAGGAGGGGACAGGGAAGGAGACCAGAGGATGGTTTGGATCGATGGTCAACTCCAGCTTAGCCATTGATCCCAGTCCAGTGTGAACGGCACTTCAGTAGAATCTAGCAAGCCTTCAGGCTGGTTGATTGATTCCGTTTGTCGAGAATCATAACTGAGGAGGCTCATTATTGACTACTCCTCCATCCCAGACTGTCTGAGTGCCTTACACAGGGCTGTTGTCTACCACTGATAGCTTCAATACTTTTTTTCTGATGCCATAAAGCTGCTTTTTTTTTTCCTTTTTTTTCTTCGTGAGATACACCATTTGTGAGAAAGAATGCAAGTAAAAATTTAAGGTCATCACTGTGCTGAAGGTAAAGTGCCTAACATTGTAGTGGGAGGGAAGGTTGTCTATGCTTTCTTATTCACTTTTACACTTTATTTGAGATTCTCTGTTAAGATTTTTTTTTCATGTGTGTGTGAATCCAGCCTATTAACACTTACTTATTTATGCAGTAAGCGTGGGAAGGTGTTTGATGTTGTCTGGCTTGTATTTTTATGTCCATTTTACAAAGACTGAAAAGCAGTTCGACTTCATTGGTAACAAGTAGGACTGTCTTTGTGATACAGGACATGATCTTCAGAACACATGTTTGATCAAATCAGTTCCCCGTGCTCGTTTTCATTAGAGATTTGCTCAGGTACAGCTTAGTAAGCAATGAACACCAGTTGAGGATTTGGTGGCTACTCGTGGCTAACGCTAACATCAGATGTCATTGTGTAACTGATATTTACATTACAGTACATTATACATTTGTAAAACTGTGATCCCCCAGTAGGCTTTCACATTTATAGTTTTGTAACCACTAAAAAGTGCTATATTTGTGATCACGTGGTATCATTTTTAGCTCGGCTTTTCTTCTGGGCAAATTACACGGCAGCATCCTGCAACCACTCGTCAGCTGATTGGGGAATACATATTTTTCCCTAGTGAGTGGCCTCTATTCCCATGTGTCTGAGGCCTTAATGTCGTTCAGTGATTCCAAGTGATCTAGCTACCAGAATCTGCAATTAGTGGATATAATCCGAGTTAGGTTGTAACATTTGCCTGGTTCTTTATTCCTTGTTTAAACATCTTTATAGTTTTGATCATTTTTTTCTGTGTGTGTGTGTGCGTATGTGTGTGTGTGTGTGTATCTGTAACAGCAGGCTAATAATATACATTAGCCAATCTTGCACTATATTGCCAAAAGTATTCGCTCGTCTGCCTTCACTCACATTGACTTCAGAGACATTCCATTCTTAATCCATAGGGTTTAGTATGATTTTGGCCCGCCCTTTGCAGCTATAACAGTGTTATGGGAAGTTTTGACCATTCTTCCAGAAGCACATTTGTGAAGTTAGACACTGATGTTGGATAAGAAGGCCTGGCAACTGCCAAACCCAGACTCATCCATCAGACTGCCGGATGGAGATTCATCACTCCAGAGAACCCGTCTCCACTGCTGTAGAGTCCAGCGGCGGCGTGCTTTACACCACTGCATCAAACAATTTGCATTGTGCTTGGTGATTTAAGGCTTGGATGCAGCTGCTCAGCCATGAAGCTCTCTACGCTCTATTCTTGAGCTAATCTGAAGGCCACATGAAGTTTGGAGGTCTGCAGTGATTGATTCTGCAGAAAGTTGGTGACCCCTGTGCACTGTACGCCTCAGCATCCACTGACCCCCCCCCCCTCTGATTCTACGTGGCGTACCACTTCCTGACTGAGTTGCCGTCGTTCCCAATCACTTCCACTTTTTTATAATACCACTAACAGCCGACTGTGGAATATTTAGTAGTGAAGAAATTTCACAACTGGACTTGTTGCACAGGTGGCATGCCTAGGTGCTTGGTTTATACACCTGAGGCCATTGAGGTGATTGGAACACCTGAATTCAATGATTTGGATGTATGAGTGAATACTTTTGGCAACACAATGTAACATTTGCAGCTTTTGTAAGTATAAACAAAAAAATCCCTAGTGCTTAGTTCTGATGGGGGTTCAACATTGAGAAACGGTGCATACATTCTGCTTTGGCTAAAAATAGGGTTGATGAGAGTGGAGAATGCAGGCTCTTACATTAGAGCAACAAGTTCAAATAGACCCTCTGTAACCACAGAGTGAGGCTCTGGTTCTCCAGGGGTAAATCACTATTTGTTACTGCTTGCACGTTGCATGTAGTCAGCTCACTAATTAATGATACGAAAATGTTGACTAGAACAGCTTTAAAGCAACTGTGAAATCAATGCCATTGTCTTTTAATTGACAGTTGTGGCCACTGTTTAACTAAGGTTATAAAGTCTTCCTGTAAAACAGTTATTTTACACGTAAAATTATTAATTATTTAACTCTTCGCATTTATTTTGTTATATTTTTTTCAAAAAAGCAGAAATTAAGAATCCAGGTTCAAAAGATTGTAGCTTTTTTTTTTTTTTCTCCTTTGTGTTACTTTTATGCCAAGAAATCTTCAAACAAAGAGGAAAAAAATGTGGTGCTGAAAATCTGAATTGCAGTGTAGTTTTACGCACATATAGTGTAGTCCTGTCAAAGGTTTGGTTGGAATTTCCTGTGTTTTCACTGATAGGTGAGGAAGATTAGATTGACTGATACTCATCGCATTGGAAAAGGGATTAGATGCGGTCTATGTCCACATTTTTATCCTCATACTGGAGGAGCAGATTTGGTCCGTTGTGAGGTGGTGATAATTCTTGTCCAGTGTCATCCCGTGATTATCTTTAGAAATTAAACTTTGATGAAAAGAATCTAAATCAGTGTGGAGCAATTTCACCAAATCTGAACTACCCTCTCTTTTTCATGTGTGTCCTCATTGAAGTTTCTCTTAAGTGCTTTTTAATGTGTAGCTTTGTGATATGGTTACCTGATTAGATTAGTTAGTTTTATGTTTTTCAATAGCAGGAATGATAACATCCTTTGTACAGATGACATGTTCAGACACCCATGTTAATTTGATGTTTTAAGCCTTGAGTGGCTTAGGCCATATTCTCCGTGACTGAAGCTGAAGCTGTTTATCAAATCCCGTTATTAGATCTTTCCCAGTGGCCATTCCCGTCCTAGTGTTGGTGATCCTAGAACCGTATTATCTTGATTTCTTCTCCCACCCAGCCCGCTCTTAAAAGCATCTCCAAAGCATTTCTCATTAGCCGTCTTTGCTTTTTTTTTTTCCCCTTACCCGAGGCTCTCCAACTGTCTCAGCGTCTATTTCCTCCCTGCTTTTCATCACTTAGCCTAATCTCATGGTTGAACAGGCCTCCGGTCAGCTGTCTTCTTCTTTCCCTTTTACGCTCTCTTTTCTCTCTTCTCCCTCCCTCTTCTTCTATTCCTTATTCTCTCATCTCCTCTGCCTCCTTCATTTGCCATCTTATCTTCCTTTTCACCCACTTTTGACCCCAAAGCCTGTGTTGGGTGACTTGCTGTGTAATTATTGTGTCAACATTGGCACAATCTCTCTCTGTGCAGCTGTTTTCAATGCCAGGACTTGCTCTCCACTGCGACTCAGAGGTCAATTAGGCAGCAAGTGAATGTAGCTGCAGGATGCTGCTAATTGAATGGGGCCGTTGGGTTTTAAGCATTGATTGTGGAGGGATGAATTGTGAGCTGATCATTGCTGTGGTGACCTCCAGACCACAGACATGCCTCTGAAATGTGTGTGTATATTTGAGACTAAATTCAGATTGCTATATAAGTGGTCTTAACCTGTCTCTAGTGTCTAGATTCTACAGGAAGAACATGCAGATGGTACTAAACAGTACACTACTGTACAATAAAAGACATTCATTAGTATATCCAAGCTTATATATATATATATATATATATATATATATATATAATTTTAGCTGTGTGCTGAGGGTCATTGTCTTGTTGGAAGGTGAACCTTCGGCCCAGTCTGAGGTACTGAGCACTCTGGAAGAGGTTTTCTTCCAGGATATCTCTGTACTTGGCCGCATTCATCTTTCCTTCAATTGCAACCAGTCGTCCTGTCCCTGCAGCTGACAAACACCCCCACAGCATGATGTTGCCACCACCATGTTTCACTGTTGGGATTGTATTGGGCAGGTGATGAGCAGTGCCTGGTTTTCTCCACACATACCGCTTTGAATTAACACCAAAAAGTTCAATCTTTGTCTCATCAGACCAGAGAATCTTATTTCTCATAGTCTGGGAGTCCTTCATGTGTTTTTTGGCAAACTCTATGCGGGCTTTCATACGTCTTGCACTGAGGAGAGGCTTCCATCGGGCCACTCTGCCATAAAGCCCCGACTGGTGGAGGGCTGCAGTGATAGTTGACTTTGTGGAACTTTCTCCCATCTCCCTACTGCATCTCTGGAGCTCAGCCACAGTGATCTTTGGGTTCTTCTTTACCTCTCTCACCAAGGCTCTTCTCCCACCATTGCTCAGTTTGGCTGAACAGCCAGGTCTAGGAAGAGTTCTGGTCATCCCCAACTTCTTCCATTTAAGGATTATGGAGGCCACTGTGCTCTTAGGAACCTTGAGTGCTGCAGAAATTCTTCTGTAACCTTGGCCAGATCTGTGCCTTGCCACAATTCAGTCTCTGAGCTCCTTGGGCAGTTCCTTCCACCTCATGATTCTCATTTGCTCTGACAGCACTGTGAGCTGTGAGCTCTTATATAGACAGGTGTGTGCCTTTCCTAATCAAGTCCAATCAGTTTAATTAAACACAGCTGGACTCCAATGAAGGCGTAGATCCATCTCAAGGAGGATCAGAAGAAATGGACAGCATGGGAGTTAAATATGAGTGTCACAGCAAAGGGTCTGAATACCTATGACCATGTGATATTTCAGTTTTTCTTTTTTAATAAATCTGCAAAATTTTCTACATTTCTGTTTTTTTCTGTCAAGATGGGGTGCTGAGTGTACATTAATGAGAAATAAAATGAACTTTTTTGATTTTAGCAAATGGCTGCAATGAAACAAAGAGTGAAAAATTTAAAGGGGTCTGAATACTTTCCGTGCCCACTGTGTGTGTGTGTGTGTGTGTGTGTGTATATATATATATATATATATATATATATATATATATATATATATATATATATATATATATATGATCACCTTAAAGTTACAGTGTGTAAAATTTTCAGTTAGATGTCAGTAGATTGCAGGTTCCAGTCAACCCCAAACTGCATTTGAAGTGGATCTAACATTGTTAGCTTAAAACTACCTGCTGTTCTTTGTCAGCTGTCAGACAGGAGGGTCGCACATCTAATCTGCTGAAAATCAGTAATGGTGAAAATATCGGGACTAAAGAAGCACGTTTATGCACATTTTTGTGTTAGAGCCCTGATGTCAGTTCAGGACATGAAGCTTGAGGTGAGGAGCAAGAGGATGACATTTTATTAAGACACCGGTGGCGTTGTCTCTTTCCTTCCCATTTTCACTTCCTTCCCAGCCACTGTGTTCAAATACGGTGGGGAAACATGGCGGCTTCCAAAAATTGGCCCTGGGTTAATTATAATGGATTAATTCTAAGTTTATGAGAATGCATCAATTTGTTGAAAGGTACAGTTACGCGCTAATCTATGTATAGTTATGAGTACAATATTCTTTTTTCTATCAAATAAACTAAAAAAAAAAAAAATGTACTCACTAACTTTAAATCAGTCAAAAAGAAGCACCGATTAACCTAACCCCATTCATTGAGTACCCAGAGAGAACCCAGACTGACACGGCCCTAGCTGGCCAGTGGATTCAAACCCAAGACCTTCTGGCTGAGGTGACGATTAATACAAAAAAGTAATTATTAGCAAGTTGAGCGCTCCTAAACTCGGTCTGAGATAATCAAAACATCATCTGAACCGTCACATGTTCCAAATTTCAGTTTGTCCACTTGGAGACAAACTGATGTGACTTGATTTTAAGCGCCCTAAATATAAGTAATCATCTAATGTCGTCAGTCCACATGGAGGATGTGTCACGAGGCCCTGCAGTTCCTTTGATTGTGTTGCAGGATCCCTGAGGCTGTGGATGGCTTTGCACTGAAACATCTCTCACTGTTAGTGTGTTACTAATGAAGAGAGCAAACATTTGTCATTCTCTGTGATCAATGCTTTGCTGATCAGTTTGACATGTGTTTAGAGTTTTCGAGTGGTGACAGCTGACAGCTGACGGCTTTCAATAGAAAATGTATTGTCGCTAATTCGCCACAGAGCTCAACATTATTATCTGCTCGTGTGCATAACATCAGGGGGCGGCTGTGCTGCCAGGAGATGTTTCTGTGACACTTTTGGGATTGGCTAATTTTATAACTCACGTACATTACTTTTATATTTATTAAGGAGAACAACTCTGTTTTCCCCATAAAAATCCCAGACCCCCCTTGTCCTCCTCGGGAGGCCAGTGAAAATTCTGGAAAGGGTGCACGTGCCACACAAGGCCCCCATTTCGTCACACACCTGTTGTGTTGTCTGTGATTACACATGATGGCAGGTGATCAGCCGTTGAGGCACAGAGCTGTGATCGCATTCAGATGAACTGATGATTAATTAGGCCTGCATGTCATTAGCACAAATGCGCTGGAGGACTGTATGTGTCATCTTCAGCTTTACTATGTTATTCCTAAAACGAATCCATTGAATGGACATGTGCGTGCGTGTGACGCGGAGAGGAAAGAGAACGAGCGATTGGGAGGGATTTCCAGCTCATTAAGATTCAGATTAGCGAAGCTGTCCAGTTGTCCTCGGGCTCTCTGTGGAGCGGCCTGCTTTCTGTGTGGTTCAAGGATTTACTCAGAGCAGACACAACATGAGAAACACTTGGGAAAGCGTGGGATAAACACATTCATCAGGACCTCCCTCTTCTTTTCTTTTATCTTTCTCACATGTACTTTCTGTAGTTGCTGCTTTCATCTGTGTTTCTGCTGTCCTCCTTTGTCCCTCGCCCTCCTTTCCTAAGCCCGGCGGCAGTCTTTGTAGCCTGTTTAATGGTTTTTCCGGCCGTGCTCAGGTTAGACATGAGTGGCGCCTGGCTCTGAGCCTGCCGGCCCAGTCGACGACGACGGCAGCTGCAGATGCTTAGAACCTCGGCTGCCGTCGCCCCCTCGTCACACCGCCGCTTAACGGTGACAACTCAAACTCTTGCCCTTCCATATGGTCATCTCCAAAGCCGAAGCGCCTTTTCGAGTCAGAGGGGTGGCTGAAGTGATTGTTCAGCCCTTCTTGGATATTCATGAGGCTTTAACATAGGAGATGTGCTTGATTTATTTTACTTTGAGAGACTGGTCAGTGTTGGAGGGTGGTGGAGTGTTGAGTAAATTGAGTGCACTACAAAATATCTCCAAAATGCCTATGAAGAAAAAAAAAAATAGGCTTATGATGCTTGAATGTCATTCATTGTTGAGGCTGTTGGAGGGTGTTGAGAGCGTTTCATAGGTTTTAAGTTGTTTTCCGAATTAAAAAAAAAAAAAAACAGCACTAAATGGGAAGTTTCTTGCCGTGAGGAGTGCAGAGAAGCCTGTGAAAACAGTTGTATATTGTTATATTGTCAAGGGAGCTTTGTAAAGTCTGATCAAGTGGGGTCAGAATGTGCTAAAAACTTGGAACATGGAGTTCAAATTCTGTGGGTGTTTCAATGGCAAAGGCAGTCTTTGCTACTGAGCTGCATTATGGATATTTGAGGATACAGTGATTTTAGAGCTTGCGCCATACTAGGGACAAAACAGTGGATACATGTCAGCCTCTCCTGCTTCATTTTTCTTTCTTCTTTTTTACTATTTCTCTCTTAATAAAAGCTGCAATCACTGGAAACCCCTTTAGGGTTTACCCCAGATCTAAACTTTTCAGTTGCCCTTATTCATAATTAATGTATAAATAATGCACCGTCCCTCATAATGTCTTCCCGTTTTTAAAGCTTTGAATAACAACGTGAATAATGACCAGCAAACAATGAGCTGTGTGTCATTTCTCATGTCACGAACTCCAAAAATCATCAACAGATTGGTGCCGGGTGGTGGCAGGGGGTTGTTTTTATGTTGTTTTTCTTCGTCCCCATGACTCACGCAGTGCTGCTTTTTGATTGGATGACATCTCCAGCCGCTGCAGCCACACTGGAGCCTCGCCTCGCCCTTCCCCTTCCTTAAGCTTTTTTGTCTACAGCTGTAGGTTGTCAGAATATGTCTTTAACCGATTAAGACGGGGTATAAAGAGCTCTGAAAATGAAAAAAGGTGAAGGGGAAACTGTTACCCAGTGGTGCAAATGAGGGATGAATGTGGCACGGTGCAAACTGTTAAACTCTTTGGGAAGCCTCAGAACTTCTCACTCCTCTTTCTCCTGCAGGCTTGCTGGAGTGCAATTTGTGTTTTCTTCTTTTTGCTTCCAGGTTTGGGAATTCACATATTCTTTTCCAGACATTGGAAGAAAGAGGAGTCTCCAGCGACGGCTGTTGCTGCAGTGTGTATCCGTTATGTGGGTCTGCTTCAGTGAGAAAACACTCCTCTCCAGTGTTTTCCTTTTGGCATTAGTTTACATTCCAGCGCAGATGTAGGATGGAGAATTTTGTCTCTAGCTACCACTGTAAGAAAACAAAAACGTGTTGCAGTGTTTCTGTTCGGCCGGCCCCTCCTGAGTCGTTAGTATGCATAACAGGCACACTCCGGTGAACAGGTCGAGGTTGGAGGTCAAGGGTGAGTGGAGCTAATGCTTTCATGCTCTTGATTCAGCTCCTCTCGGGTGTAATACCCGCCTGTCAATTTGTTTGAGCTGCGGATTTACATAATGAATTTATATTAGCCAGTGTTCTCCACACACTCCCTCCTTCACTCCCGTCTCCCTCTTCAGCTCCTCTCTCAGTGTTGCAATTACTCCCTTTGCTCTCCCCTTCTCCCTCTCTCTCTCTCTCTCTTTACTTCCCCTTGTTCTCCCCCCCCCCGCGCTCCCCTCATCCTCCTCTCATCAAGTTTACCAAGTGCCCAGAGAGCAGAGTGTTTAAATGCAAACGAGCCTCATTTCCAAACTGACGCCACAGCCCAAGTATGCCTCGCATACAACAGCCCGAGCCCCGCTGAGAGGCTTCGACAAGAGATGGATGGATGGAGATGATGGAAAGAGAGTGAGAGAAAGTGTGATGGAAATGGAGAGAGGAGTGGGGATTCTTGGAAGTACTGTGTGTGTAAAATAGGATGCAGAGCAGGAGTGTGGTGGAGCTCGTAGGTGTCAGGCGCTATTGACATTCCCGCCAGAGAGGAGGTGATGAACAAGCTACCGTCTTATTAGTCATAACATTCCATTCACCGCACAATGATGTATTTTTAATTTCTGCTCCACCGCCCGTGCCAAGTACAACACTAGTGTAGTATTTTCTGGTTTTGCACTTTCAGTAATATTAACCTCAAAGAAGCATTAATGGGATTAATCTATGTTCCTGAGGAGAGTGCTGCTCTGCAGTATTGGACTATGTATTAGATTGTATACGAGAACATATGTTTGTGCTGTAAATTGCTAAATAAAATGCACAGGCTGCTCAGAAAGTCTGTTGACTGATAGAGGTTTGGTTCAGTACATCCATTTGCTAGCGTGCTGCAGTTTTTCACACTGAGTGGCAATGACTGAAAAAAAAATGACGCCAATGTGAAGATCCCAAAAATTGCACTTCCTATAATGGCCACACAAGGCTCACTCCAAAAGTGAGCCAATCCCTGTAGACTCCAGTGTTTATAACATTAACTTTATAACATTACAAATCATGTTTACAGGCTGGTAGAAAAAAACATTCCCTCCACTGTGGAAAGTTCTCCCTTTCATGTAACTGTATGGAGTGTTTTATAATCATCCAATTAGATACGCTTAAGGCTCAAAACTAAAGATGTGGCTTCTGTGATTGACAAGGTGTGCTAACACAAGGAGCTGTAGCCTGTAGGCCTCCGTCACCCAGGCCTAGGGACCATGTGGCAACCACTGGTTACAGGGGGAAAATGTGTATTCCCTGACTGGTTGGTGACTGGTTCCTGGAGGTTGCCGGCTGTCACCAGGTAAAATCGGTCACAAACAGGGTGTTGCATGAAAAATTTCCTTGCAGTTGCCATCAGGTTGCCACGATCACCTGTAATTTGCATGAAAGATACCAACTTGTCTGCAGACACTAAGCACCAAGCAGGAGTGAAACTTGGAAAAAGTATGACATAAACTGGAAAAGGAGAACGCTCGACTTCAGAGTAAAAGTTGTGCCTTACTGTTGCAACCAACAGTTCCCTTACATTTCTTTTGAAGCTCTAAGATGTTAACGGAGGTGAACAACCTGAACACGGCATCCCTCCTTTCTCATCCCCTTTTCTTCCTGGGTAGATGGGCTCAAAAAACATGGCTTCTCAGGTAGTCTTTGAGACTACCTGAGAAGCCATTTATTAGCCATTCTAGTGTTGCTGTTATTTAGTCACGATATCCTGTTTCCTCTGTTCACTTTGAATAAATCTCATATTTGTTAGCCCATGTTAGCTAGGGTTCAAAGGTTATTCTTGACCCTGGAAACTGTAATTATGAAGAAACTGCAAGTTTCATTTAGAAGATTGTGTGATAGGATGAGAAGCAGCAAAGCAGCTACTTTTAACAGATAATATGATTTTTAATTAAATGTATGTTGGGGTTGATTGAACTTATAGAGAATTAGTGAGGATTATTAATGGAGCTTAAGAAATGGAAAGGTTTTGAATCAGATGAGTTTTGGAAAAGGTGATTGAATGAGATTTGTTATTTGTATTCACAAAAACAGATTTGATGTGAATTTGAATTAAGGTGCACAATATATAATATGTATAATGAAAAATAGAAAAAATTAATGTTGGATATGTTGTTATTTTATTCATCTTGAGCTAGTAGGATAAAGTATTTTATAATACCTGGAGGAGTGCTTTTGCTTTGGCTGTCTTGTATTAATGATGATTGTTCAATTGTAATGATTCCACGCTATATAAAGAAAGAGGAGAGTTATGCAACATGTTTAAAGCGTGATGATTAGGCAGGTTATGTAATGCTTTTAATAGGAAACATTTCATCAGGAAGTGTTGAGTTGACCCTGGATTGATAGCAGACAAAAAACAAGTTGTAAGTGAGAACAGTTTATCTGAGAAGCTTGGATGAACCAACAATCATGTGCAATTAATTAGCTTTAAGTCGAAGCAAGGATGTCTTATTTTGTTAAATGATCATTGCCTCATCTCCTCCACTTCTATTTCTGGAAATGAGAAGGTAGTTTCAAGCCAAGTCTTACTCCGACATAGCGGTGCTGTGATGCTAACATGTACACAGTGTTACATGTTAGCAGTACTTCATATGTACACACCATAGCCTCTGTGCTATCTGACAGGTTATCACTTTTTCTTTTCAGACTGGCACACTTTTGAAAGCCCATTTGCGGTACATGGACCTAGCATGAAGTGCTTCACTATATTTTGCCTTCGTTGACCATTAAACTTCGGCTTGATCCTCTGGGACTGTCTTCTTCTTCCTCTTCTTCCAGTTGCTCCCTTTAGGGGTCGCCACAGCACATCATCTGTCTCCATCTCATCCCTGTCCCTACCATCCTCCTCTGTCACACCAACCGTCTGCATGTCCTCCTTTACTATACAGCCATGAGTCTTCTCTGTGATCTTCTTCTTTTCCACCTGCCTGGCAGCTCCATGTTCAATATCCTTTGTCCAATATCCCCTCCTCTGCACATGTCCAAACCACCTCAGCTTTGCCTCTCTAACTTTGTCTCCAAACCTGAGCTGTCCATCTGACATACTCAATTCTAATCCCGTCCCTCCTGGTCGCTCCCAATGAAAATCTTAACATCTTTAACTCTGCCACCTCCACCTCCAGCTCCGCCTCCTGTCTTTTTTGTCACGGCCACCATCTCCAAACCCTGTAGGGTGAGACCTGCCATGATGTATCATGGCAGGTCTCACCAGCATCTTATAAACCTTCCCTTTCACGCTTGCTGCTATCCTTCTGTCACAAATCACCTATAACACTCGTCTCCACCCGCCCTGCCTGCACTCTCTACTTCACCTCTCTTGTGTACTGCCCATTGCTTTGGATGGTTGACCCCAGGTATTTAAACTCATCCACCTCCACTTCCTCCGCTCCTTGCAGCTTCTTCTCTCCACTTGTTTTGCTCTCATTCACACACACATGCATTCAGTCTTGCTTCTACTGACCTCTCTCCAGGATATGAGAGAATGTCTATTGCAAAGGTCAACAGTCAACCTCATGATAACACTATGAGAACAAATGCCTAGAGAACAGCAAATTCAGTAGGACTCAGAACATAAACGTGTGCTTCCGCTTCCACTTTTTTGTTGCTCAGAGTTTTCAGGTAGAACCAAAATTATCGAAGCGTGGTCTGACGAGTGTTAGTCCAGGTGAGACTTGACCACGGTCCAGTTTGTTTCTAGTGCGACAACGTTCTTCCTAAAGGTGGGGGGGGGGAGGTTAATTGAAATGTAATCCAACAATCCAATAAAAATTCAAATGAAAAGAACATAAAACATACAAACACTGGAACGTTTCAAGCTTTTTCTTGGAAGAAAGAGAGAGAGAGGATGTAGAAAACCGAAAAGGAATGCCATCTGAAAATGAAGAAGCTGCACTAGCTGAACACAAACTGGATACAAAGTGGCAATTAAATTAATCTATTTATTTATTTTTCTCCAATTAGTCAAACGGCAATGAAAGTCTAACATGCCAATGTGAGACGCATGCCTGAGTACAAACCAAGTATGCAGTATGCCTTATGTATCACCCACATGCAGCCCCTGTAGGTGATGATGACAGGAAAAAGAAAGAAAGGAAGAATGACCTTTTTTTCTGCATCCCAGCCATTATTTCAGAATATATGTTTCATGTGTCACTATGCAGCCGTGTTGTTGCTCCCCCCACACATTGTCCTACTCTCTGCTGGGGAGATGTGTGGTCATTCACCTACTGCTTTGCCCACACACACACACACCTGACAGCGACAGGGACCTTACATCACTGTTCAAGACAAGGAGCTGCTGTAAAACTTCCCTGGAGGCCCTGAGTTTGTGTGTGCGTGTCACCATGAGTGTGTAGTTCACTAACGTGCTTTTGTACTGAATTTAGCTGCCTGTCTGACCCCTCCCTACCCCCTGCTTTTTCTTTCGGTTTCTTCAACTCCATAGTGTACGCTAGGTAATGATGAGCCCCCACCCTCCTCTCTTCATACTTAGTTTGATAGACTTGTCTATCCTCCTCCTCCTCCTCCTCCTACTCCCTCAGTCTATTTGGGCCCAGTGTGTGTGCTAGGTAATGATGCAGCTGGGCCATTAAGAGCGGGAGGCTATTTGACAGCGCCCCACGCCTTTCATTCCCTGTACCCCCCCCCCACACACACACACATATACGCATACAAGGATGCACACACACACAGGGCCTGAAAGGACCCAAATGAACCCCCACAGGAGTAAATGGAGCCATCGCCCTAATGCTGAGTATTTCTCTCTAGACGAGGATTGTGCATTTGTTTTGAAAAGGGAGGGGGGTGGGCGGGTGGGGGCTGAGGCGAAAGAGAGAGAGAGAGAGAGCTGAAGTTAGGTCTCTCCATCTTTCACTGGTAAAACCCACCAGCCGTCTTTTTCCTCTCTCTCAGCCACCCTCCCACTCTGTCTTTCGGAGGTTGTGTATGTATGTGTTTGAAGTCTGCCCATTTGTCTTAGGGGATTGTGCAAGGCTTGTATTGACTATTGAGTGTGGTGGTGTGGAGGGGGATCTGAAGGTGTTAAAGGCTTGATGTGAATAGCCTCCATCCGTCAGCCTCGGAGGTCGGCAGGGCGATACTGGAAGTCCTGGGTGGTCCTGCGTTTTCATTTAAAAGACCCGCCATTCATATATACATTTGTCTACTGTAAGAGATGGGTGGGCGGTTGGGTGTGTACGCACACACAGTCATGGAGTGTTTGTGTGGTTTAGGCTTAACTCGAAGTCCAGAGTTATGCAGGTTTACAGGTCCTCAAAGTAGGAAGAATATCAGGTTAAATTGACACAGACTTGGAGATAGACGGTGAACATATGCGGCACAAAGATTAGTTTGGGAAAGCTTAGTTTTCCCATTTCTGGGTTAAATAAGACACGCAAGTGTGCATCATTACATTCAATATCATATGCACTCTATATGGTGTCATGTTAAGGCTTGAGTTTGGCTTAATGCAGTACTCGCCTGCCGTAATGTGGGGTAAATAGCTACTCTTCTGCATACTAACACTGATTCCCATAGGCATGGATCAATATAAAAACTGACCTCACATTGTTGACATCCATATATGTATGCCTTTGTCTGTTTTCTTAAATGCTAATGTGGGCTGGAACCTATCCTGACTGGCATAGGGTGAAAGGCGGGATACACCTTGCACAGCTACCCAGTCTCAGATATTTCTTAATCCTTACTGCTAGATTTCTGTATTTTGCATTTAATCTGTGCACCTGTTTCCCATATGAGTAACTCATTCATAAAAAGTCCAAGTCCTCCATTAATATTGGCATAGCCACTTTGACAGGTGGAAGCAGACACAGGCTAGGTGCCACTAGCTGCCTGCTAGGCTAATTTGAGATACCGATCTGGATTTGACAGCTTCTTTGAAGCATTTAATTATCCTATAAATTATATGGCTTTCTATGTGGTTCTTAACAGACCCTTGAAGAAGTTTGTGCTCTAGTTTTGGTGAGTAAAATTTAAGGATTTTATCTGTTACTTAGCACAAATTAATAGGCTTCTGTTTCTGCACCCACACAGTTTATGAATTCACCTTCCTAACCAAGCTAGCTAGCATTAGCTGATAACTTAGCACTCCCTCCACTTATCCAAATGTAGTTGGGCCACTAAATAAATAGATAGATAAAAAATATATATATATACATATATATATATATTTAAATCAGTGCTTTCAGGACATAAACTATGGCTAACATTGGCTATGTCCATCTTTAATATACAGTGTATGTTTTCAACAAGTGAAAAGAGTATAAATGGTAGCGTATTACATGAAGTGTGTATTTATCACACATGCAAAATTATGGCATTTCACAGTAAAATAATAATACCTTGCTAAGACATAATAAATAAATAAATCGGTGCATATGTGTTAGTCAGCAAGCTTTCAGACGTGGTCTTTAGCTGCCATTAGCATGCAGTTAGCTAAGTTCATCTAGATAATTGCCTTAGCAATCCGTAGTCCTTCGTTCACGCCTAAACACTGTAAGTAAGAGTTCTCTCTGGAGGCTAATCTAGTCATTACACAAACCATTATGTTCAAATAAAGAGTGACTCCTCACAGTGCAGCACTTAATCCTTGCATTTACATACACTGCTGTTTGTTTGCATGGCCTATAATATTAGGGGAAAAGAGAACGTGTACCCGCAGTGAAGGCGCCGCTCGCTTTCTCACTCCGTTTGTGCGCTTGGTTTGCTGGTTGCTGTGGTGCTGGGGGCTTCACACTAAGACCTTATTGTAGAGGAGCTTCAATCATTTTTTTAGATGACATGTCCCCAGCGCCACATAACTTGTATGAGAACATGCTGCTAGGTGGGGGGTTTTTTGTTTGGTTTTTTTTGCGGTTTTGCAGTGGTTTCTAGCCAACGTAACAGATAACTTCCGGATCAAGGCTTTTTAAAAAAAAATGTATAGCTGAAGGACACACTAGTCTTTAGATTTGACATAGCTGGGGTGAAGACTTCCTATTATTAATGGCAGAAAATGTGTGCTCTTGTTCTTAAGGTGACTGAGGCGACCTTACATTCGAATTGAGGAATTTAAAACTAAGGCTTTTCACTTAGATGGTTAGCACACTTTAATATTTCATTAAGCTATTGCTCTTCAAAGAATGCCTTTCATATTGAAAGTACTGAAATGTGAATAAATGCTTTACACCTCCAGTAAATTATAGTTAGACTCATTCATTTGTGACTTCATGATGCTATGGGTGGAATGAAAGACTTCTTTCAATGAATACTCACTTTCCACAGTCCTTACAGTGGATTTGTAGGGATGAAGTAAAAAAGTAAAAGCCTCATAAAGTACTGGAATATTGTGTATGAATTATTTATGGGCCAAAAATGTGATAACAGAAGTTGAAAATTAGGAAAGCTGGAAACTGACATCCTTTTACACCAACCAGGGAAAACAAGCCTTCCAGGGTGCTTCTCTTCTTTTTTACTTCAGACTGGTGCAGTCCTAAATTTTAACTGGATGCTATTCAACACTGAAACTGTGTGTGTGTGTGTGTGTTTGTGTGTAAGTGGAGTGATAATTATAACTGTCTGACACCTCTGGGTTCCCAGACTGGGAGGCCTCGCAGAACAGCAGTCAGTCAGTCATCCGTGTGTGCGTGTGTGTGTGTCTGTGTGTGTGTGTGTGTTTCATATGTGTGTGGGGCACGTTTCCATCTGCATTCTCCACTGTCACACTGCCATAGAAAGAGTGAGACAGAGAGAAAGAAAGAGTCCCCATGGACACCACTCAAGCACACAATGTCATTTTTTCCCTCTCTCTCCTCCTTACCACAAGGACAGCCCAACAAACACTTGTGATGCTAAAAATGTGTGCATGGTATGCAAATCAAAAGCTACTTTGGCTGGTCCTTGGGGGGTCTGCCATGACTGCGTGTGTGTGTGTGTGTGTGTGTGAGGAGACGTGAGGGAAGACAGAGAGATATGATACCACGTTGCCATGTTTTCATATCAAGCCGTGAACCCCCGGTGTTAAAACTCATTTGTCATACATGCCACGACCGGTTTCTACACCCAGCTGTCTTGTATTTGTGTACCCCTTTACTCGAGAATCCATGGCCTATCAGATGGAAAGGTGAGGGTGTGTGACATTTGATTGGCTTCTGTGTCAGTGAGCTGTCACTTCCATGTAGGAAATGACCCCTCATGTCTCTGCTGACCAGTGGTGTTCAGTCTCATTCATGTCCAACTGCTGTATAAACTTTATTGATCGAGGGAACCTTGACTGAGCAGTATATCCCAATTCACATTCACCTTCTTGTGACTCAAAACAACCTTCAGCAACTCCACAACAATAGCTTAAAAGTAGGCCAGATAACTAAAGCTTTGGATTTATTTTCATAAACTCGATGCCATTTCTGGATCATACTTCATATTTGGTATTAGAGTGGGGGAAATGGTCACTTTTCTGTAGGACTGAGGTCTGAGACTGGCTAGGCCACTACATGACCTTAACGTACTTCTTCGTTAGCCACTCCTTTGTTGAGTTGTTGGTGTGTTTTGGGTCAGTGTAATGCTGGAAGGCCCATCCATGACCCATCTTCAGCGCTCTGGTTGAGGGAAGGAGATTCAAGCTTTCTTGCTGATGGTCTTGTAGCCCATTCCAGGTCTACAATCGTGTCCCTGATGTCCTTTGGACAAGACCAAAGAGCTGTCATAGTGGTGGAGAGGTTGGAATGGAAGATTCTGCGGGCAGATGTGCTTTATACACATAAGCTGAGATCAGGAATATCTGTAATCGATTGACTGTAATCTGTGTGCCACATGGGCACACAGCCAATTGGTAGGAGCCAGAATTCTGGTTGAGTTGTAGGGGGATCAAATGCTTATTTCACTCAATTACACGAAAAATCAATTTATAATTTTATGTAATGTGTTTTTTTTTTCTGGATTTTTTTGGCTGGTATTTCGTCTGTCTCCATTAAAATGAAACTACCATAAAAATTAGAGACTGTTCATTTCTTTGTAAGTGAGCAAACATACAAATTCAGCAGGGGATCAAATAATTATTTCTCTCACTGTAGGCTGTGGATAGCTTAATAAGCTATTCAATAAATAAAATTACTTTTTTATTGAGGGGCAGCTTTTCCTTACCTCACTGAGAGCTCAGCAGTTTGTTCAGCAGGCCCTGTTCTTTTCATCAAGTTGATTGTAGGGAGGTGACACTATCTATGTAATTACTTATTTAGTATGTGAATTTTGACAGGACAGAGTTGTCTCAGGTCAAACAGCGTGATCAGACTGAGGAATGTGTTCAGTCTCATATAAGTTCAGCCCAAATCTGCATATGGGTGCAAATAAAGTAACCCAATCCAGGACCTGAGAACAAATTAGTTATTTTTAGCTAGCTATCATGATCAGTGCTGATGATGAATCCTTCTACTGGTTGTTAATTGTTTCTTTCTTTCTGTTATGAACGCAAGAAAAAAGTATTCCACCCTCCAAATTTTTGCCTCCTGGTACTTGTAGTGCACTTTATGTAGTCGTACTTTGATAGGGTTAACATACTTGTACACGTCAGTCAGCAACTGTGGACGTACACCATTTCGAACGCAGCAACCATCTCAAGCACAAAAATCCACAGAGCCTGTAAGCTGGCAGTTTGGTGCTGATTTCTGCAACTCAGTTGAATGAATTAATGACACAAAAGGCAGCTTGAAATGAACTGTAATGCTCCTTTAAATGTCAGTAACACTGGCCCCAGAGCTGTTAAAGAATAAACCCTTTGTATTCACAGCTTTGTTTTGGTTTAGAGTTTCATTCCAGGCGAGCGTGGCTGTGCTCGAGTTTGATTTCTGGTATAAAAATGCTGTACCTGTAACCAGTTTGCTCACATGTGCCCAGAGTGTACTCTGCTGCTGCATAATACAACTCCAGATTTTAGTTTCAACAAAGAGTCATCTTAATGAACCTAAAAATGCATGATTGTTTTGCTTTGAAATGCACTTTTTCTATCTTGTTTTGTGTTCTGCTCTAGGCAACGCTGCACCTTGCTCAGTGTACTTTTTACTCAGATTTGGAAGCACAATAACATCTCTGTAGTGTGATTGAAAGAAATGGTCAGTCAGACAAGTTAAGAAATATTGCTGTGGCTAACTTAGTGAATACACTGCCGTTATCACTGACTGGACTAATGGAAATATAATGGACAAAGGACACTAGTTGGACAATCCTGATAAAGAGCTGTGCTTCTGTCAGAAATTATTTATATAGAAAAGCCTTACAAGCTAGCATCCATATAGTCACATGACAGCTTCTGGGCTCTCCTAAGGAGAGTTGCTGCATTGCAGCACAAAATTAGTGTCTCAGTGTGCGGGTTGCCAGATGATTCCTCGTGTTTTCTGGCAGCTGAAAGAGAATAAAATGTTGAATTTCAAAACAGCTTCTGTAGCAGTGGAGCTGGAGTCTAATGTTGTGTGCTCAACAGAAGAACTAATAGGACTTCTGGAATAATCTGCTGTAGAAATAATGATGAATGATATAATAAAATAAATCAATAGCTTTGCCTTTTGTGTTCCAGCAGACATTTGCTGTATTGGAAGATTTTTCTTCTGCGCCAGAGGCGATGGAAGATTAAAGTCAGTACTGGAATGTTGTTACTATTAACAAATGCAGTTCTTAAAACTCTAAAGCTGTAAATTTGTGAGACACTACGTAAGGTTGTAGTAGATGAAACAAGGGACTAAAGAATGAATTTTAGTTCTTGGCATGGGACTGCTGCAATCAGCACAAAATGCAGCTTAAAGCATGGTAGTAAGCTCGCTGCACTTAAACCAGTTGACAAAACGGAAACACAGAACAATGCTGATGGCAGAGCTGACTGGAATGTGTGTGTCCCTTATTAGCCCTTTTCAGAGGTTTGAATTTGCAATTTTTGTTTTCATGGAAATGTTGTTCGAGGTTTCTACTGAACTAAGAATTTTGTGTACCATTTCATCCCTCCTGACTAGAGGCCAGTGGTATTCTTTTAAGAGTCAGACACTATCATTGGCATGTACTACATTGAAAATTAATAAAATTGTGAATTAACTGTTAATTTTTCTGTGTCAATAATTTGTATACAGAGGAGAAATTCTGTACTCTAATGAAATCTTTAAAAAAAACCTCTGTCAAAGAAAACTATTCTACAGTTGATGAATGGTGGGAATTATTACAGCGTGTTTGCTAAGTTGGCTCTTGCAAACCAAGCATTCTTTGAAAGTGAAACATAACCTACTTCAAATAAGCAACCAGAGGCAGCAAGACCATTTGCTGAATTGTGTGAAATTGCCAGGTCGGGCAATGGAGGCTAGTTGCATGTTATGGGAACTGTAACCGAGTAGAAAAAATGGCTCCATTTCTCTCATTTGTTTTAATGTACATATTTTATTTTGCTTGCAGAGCTTCATAGTAATTTTCCAGTCTCTGAGCAAAAAGCAGAGAGGCTGCACGACAATTACTTTACTGTGTTCTGCTAAAACACTATCTTGGAGAGTTGTTTTATGTGAAGTTAATAGCTAATCAGGCAAAACATGCGGGTGAGAGCAAAATGCTAATGATTAGCTAACCTTTTAGCATGCTTATGGCGGGTGCTAATTAGCTGTAAAAACATGGCTAAAGTATCATTTTTAACTATTTTAAACTCACTTTGAGTGCTATTTAAGCTCATAACAATTTTAGGCAGCACATATGGTTGTTGTATTGTTTCTAATCATTTTAAGTGTATGAATTGCCAAAACTGTGCTAACCATGCTGTTACTGTACAAGCACATGCTGGGTGCTATGCAAGGCTAATCTTCAAGAATAGATTTAATTGGAGCATTTTGAACCATTTTATTTTATCGCCTGCCAGGTAAAACAACAGGTGAATTTTATTTCATATGATGAATTAAAGTGAATAATTAGTAAAAATAATTCATTTATCATAATTTCCTGGTTGATAAATAGATAAAACCAGAAAATCATATTGTTTCTTTCTTTGTTTCTGTATAAGAGTTATTTTGAGTTGGAAAGAAAACATGAATTTGAATCGATGCTATTGTGTACGTTGTGCGTATTGGAGCTATAGCTAAGACAGAGAATTCTAGATTAAGTGGATTAATCATTACATGTATACAGTAATGCTGTTATTGTTATACAGGCTAGGTTTCTTATGCTGGTTCAGGAAACCTCTGACTGGACTGAACAGATTATTGCCTTGAATGGAGATGCGAGCCTGAGTCCAGAATAGGAGTCCTGAACAGAGAACAGCATTCGTGTCTTCATTGTGGTAGCCACTCTATTACCACCAGATCCTGAACACGACTTGACTAATAAGATACTGAATAGTACAAGATGACTCAAAGAGCTATGGGTATTGCTGACTTGTTAAGTTGTTATTTTTTTCCCCTTTTAAAATAATAATTATTCTAGCTCATTTTCTGGCTTTAGCTATTTTTATTGCACTTCATTCTTACCTCACAATGCCTCTTCTGAACCTAGATGCTGGCCATAACTCTTCCTGCTTAGGTCTGACCTCGTGTAAAGGGTTACAGAACCTTTTGCAAAACACAAGAAACTTCACACACACTTGTAAAAACCACACTTGCAGGTATCATGCTAAATTGATTATAAAAGGTTCCTTTATCTTAGAGTACAAGCAAAAGAGGAACTGACAGCATGTCAGATAACATACACTCACTGGGCAGTTTATTAGGTACACCTTACAAGTAGACCCCTTTTTGCTTTCAGAACTTAGTTCTTCAAGGCATAAATTCACCCGGTGCTGGAAACCTTCCCCCGAGATTTTGGTCCATATTGGCATGCAGTAATAACATCACACAGTTGCTGCAGATTTGTCGGCTGTGCGCTCGATGAGAATCTCCGGTTCCACCACATCCCAAAGGTGCTGTTATGTATTGGGATCTGGGAATACCATGAACTCATTTGAATTTTCAAGAAACCAGTTTCAGGTGATCTGAGCTTTGTGACATGGTGTTTTATCCTGCTGGAAGACTTGATAGACTGCGGCCATAAAGGGACACGGTCAGCAAATCAGGTAGACTGTGGTGTTCAACAAAGGGGTCCTGACAATGTTTTTTCCAGTTGTCTGTTGTTCAGTTTTGGTGAGCCCATGTGAACTGTGGCTTTGGTTTCCTGTTCTTAACTGACAGGACTGGCACCTACTGCTGTCTACCGCGCCTACCGGAGCCCATGTGCCTAAAGGTTCAACGCATTACTGTTGCCTTCCTATCACCTCAGCTGCTCACTGGATATTTTCTCTTTTTCAGACCATTCTCCTAGATGGTTGTCTGGTAAAATCCCAGTAGATCAGTAGTTTCTAAAATACTCAGACTAGCCCATGTGGCACCAACAACCGGAGCAGGTCATCTTGACCATGTCTATGTGCATAAATGCACCGACTCGCTGCCATGTGATTGGCTTAGATATTTGCATTAACAAGCACTTGAACAGGTGTACCTAATGAAATAGCCAGTGAGACTAGAATCTGTATTGTGTGCCTTGAAATTTCAGCTTTCTCCTCGGTGCACCTTGGAATGAAAAGTCTGAAAACCAGTGAGCTAGACTGAGTTACCACGTTCAGTTTAGCCACATTGTCAAGTTAGTTATTTACTTGCTAATCTTATATAAAGGCACTAGCTTCTACAAAATGCTCAAGAAAATCAGAGCTGGACTAATGAAGATATCTTTTTGCTGAAGGTTTGTGTAATAATCTGAACGGTCCTACTTGTTAAGTATTGATAGCTAACAGGAAACCCCTTGCAGTGTCTGCAGCTGGTGCGTCTGAGCAGTTTAGCACCTAGCTGCTGAACAGCGGAGCATGTAGGAGCAAATGGCACATGTGGTTTTACACAGTATGGTTCTTAGCAGAACCTTGAGAAAAGTTAACACTGAATTTAATTTGCTGTTTTCTAACACACTAGCCTTGGTTTTTTGTTTTGTTTTCTTCCTAGTTGAACCTTTGTAGATGGTATATGTCGTGTTATAGGTTAGAAATGTGTTTTTCACTTGGTATTACATTGTCACAGAAGGGCCTCCTCTGTATAAACAAAGGAAGAGGAAGGAAGTAAATAGAAGGCTGAATAAAGAAAGAGATAAACAGGCAGAGCCGTGTGTGTGTTTGTGTGTGTGTGTGTGTGTGTGTGTGTGTGTTTTCTGTTCAGTTGGGTTCTAATTACAGCCTGTGGTTAAGGTGTGCAGTGCAGGCATGCTATGATGAACTGCTGCTACTGGGCAAGGCTCAACCATTTATACAAATCTTCATACACATACAAATACACACACACACACACACACACACACACCATAAATGCAAAAGCTCATACAGATAGTCATGGAAATTGCATCTGACACAAACACACACACACTCTCACACACATTCTCACTCACTCTCTCTTTACAAATACCATTCATCTTCCTAATTAAAAAAGAACAGGATGCCTGAGTAAGAAATGAGACAAACTCCTCTAATCTCATTTTTGAGAGAAAGAAGGGAGTTCCACCAGACAAGCCCATACTACTGTCACTGCCTTTGTCTCTCTATCTCTCTCTCTCACACACACACACACACACACACACACACACGCGCACACACAACAGTCCTTTTTCTTCATCTTTCTCCTTCTCTTTCCCTTCCTCTCTGAGTTGTTCTTTTTTGGACAGAGTTACACTGCCCTTTTCAAAGTTATTTCGAACGCCTCAGGCTCCCATTAGTATTCAGCTTAACGCTGCCTCTTTTTGTTTCAAGGAGAAATTGCCAACTCTTAGCCTAAATTTTGCAACAAGACATTGGCAAATGGTCTGCAGCCCAGACAAAAATGATATGATTCACCTGGGTACCTCTCCTTCCTCTCTTTCTTTCTTTCTTTCTTTCTTTCTTTCTTTCTTTCTTTCTCGCCTTTCAACCCACTGCCCACCGTCACACACCTTCCCTCACCCGCATTCCTCAGTGGGCGCTGTTATGAATCGATTTGGTGGAGGTTATTGCCACCGTGAGCTGCTTTTGAAATTTGTTTTCTTCTGAAATTGGATTTTGGCCTCCCCTTATTTTTCCTATCCAGGAAATATGCTACTCTGCATCTATCTGCAATTAGCCTAATCCATGGGCTGTTTCATCATCTGAAATGTTTGATATGTCTTGCGCGCACACACACACACACACACACATGGAAATATGCATGATTGTGCTTGTGTGTGAAGAAGAAGAAGGGAGACAGACAGGCAGACAGATAACTAGCCAAATCTTGTTCTAGGAGACCTTCTTGTCACCCTTTATGCCCATCCATCATAGAGCACGCACACACATGCACACTCTTATTCACACGTACTCTTATACAGCCATCCATCACACTCGATCGGTCAGTAAACCTGCTGAATTTTTCATGTCCTGATTCTTTCACCTGTTGAGAGCCAGCTGTCTGCAGTCAAGAAAATCTCCAATATTTACTCAGTCTAGTGGCCTGCACGTGTGCACAAATACGTATGCGCGCACACACACAAACACACACGCACGTAACCTTCTGCGGTCTCTAGCAGACAGTCTACATGAAGTCTTCAGTCTTCAAAGGCAGCCGGTAGTTCAGTGTGCACACACTTACACACACGCTCCCTCTCTCCTACATGATTTTGAACTTGAGAATCAATGTGAGGGCAGGTCCAGCCTGTGATGCTCTCAGATATCGACTGAGATGTGTGGGTGCCCGAGGTGGTATCTGTATCTGTAAATGTTTTGATGGATTTGCAGCATCCTGTAACTGCTATTCCAGATTTTGGAGGCACTCAGACGGAAAGACAGGCGGACAGACGCGCAGGTGGTTCAGTACCGATCACGGCTCAGTTCTGTCTGCGGATCGGCAGAGCGTCTTTGATGCTCTTAATAGATGTCTTATTTCTTGACAGGCACTGATTAAAACTGGTAGAAAATTCAAATCCCGGTTGCTTTTGTTGCTCTTTGAAATCGTTTGGTTTGACACAGGTACTGCAGATTTACTTGTCAGCACTCGAAAGTCTCCTTGACCTCAGTTTGAATAGTTTTTTTTTAAATTAGCTGAACATCATTTGTTCTCATTAATGTGTCATAAATATGTCCACCTGTTTAGCGGGACATCGTACAGGGACAATATACAGTCATTAGACACTTATCAGACACTACTGAGAGATGATTTTTGTCAGGTTATGCTACCTGTTTGTTCATATAGCTTAACTAATCCAAGTTAAGATTATATTAACCAAACAATAAATTATTAATTGTCCTCCAGGTGACTTGGTTCTTTGAACTCAGATTTGTTAATGTTGGATGAAATGGTCTTAATATGCATGTTCTTTTATTTTGAAAAATAGAAAATAATGTATGAAACTATGAAAAAGGTGTTAAGAATATAGTAGCACCTGTTACTAATAATAATGCAATTAGTATACCAACCATATTTTGCTCATAAATGGCATGCTAATTAAATCCTGATTACAGTATATATGTTATTGTTTTTATAACAAATCCATATGAACTACTCATGAGCTTTATGGGGCATTAGTTTAAAAAAAAAAAGTTTTGTTTCCCAAGCAACATCCTGTTGTTCTCCTTTTTAATGTGCTTTAAGAAGTTCCACTGCTTGTGATATTTAAATGAGTCTTTTATAAGCAAATACAGTTTACTGTCATGCTTTTGACTTGGAAAATCCTTTGTCATCATCTACCTAATTGCACTCTTGCAAGTTTTGTCTGATGCAAGCCAGTGCAGTTGTGTACCCCGTGTGAAGTTCAAGGTCCCAGTTAACAAATACGATGCCAGCAGAGCTCAGAACAGGATGTGTTTCTTTCACACATTAACATCAACAGCTTCAGCCTCATAGCGCGAGAACATCCTCGCTGATTTCACATAACACTCCGTCACTCGGGTATAATGTGCACTAAACTGCTAGACATCAGCTGCCGCAGAACTTTGTACAGCTGAAGATGAAATCCAAACAACACAAACTAGTAAGACATAATGTCTTTGTTCTCACACATCTCAGCGCAGAACCCTAATGTAACGAGCTTTTAACGTCACCGCGGAGACAGAGTGCTCCTAAATGACAAAACATAATGAATACGGTTGTCTAGGATTTTTTTTCTGCTCTGATTTACTCGACAGACGTACCCTGAAAGCTTTGCTGATGAACTCGTGTTGGAAAGTTGATATTTGTTTGTTTATTGGTACACCACGTTCCTCCATCTCCCCGAGTATCACACCTTGGTGACAGTGGCGTGGGCGGCAGCAGTGTGCGGTTTCCATGGTGACAGACTGATCATTATGGGCTGTGGGATGCCATCATCCCCTCTTTATGTTCCAGATGTTCGCCAGAGACACTGACTGAGATGGGAAGGACATAAGGGGTTTGTGTGTGTGTGTGTGTGTCTGTGTATGTATGTTTGTGTGTAAGTCCCTGTGGGAACGTCCTCACTTGTTTGACATTGTTTGTGTTTTATGTCTGTGTGAGTGCTTCTTTTGGTGTGTGTATATGTGTGTGTGTGTGTGTGGCTGCAGCTGCACAGGGGATGCCAAAAAGAGTGCTGATGAACAGGGAAAGAGTTGCTGACTGAGATGCAGAGCTGAACTTCATAGTTGGAGGACGAAACGCAGTGTGATATAAACACACACACTATCGCACATACACACACACAGGCAACTTTTGGCACACGCATAGGGATAGTCACTTTAGAGACACTGCAAGTCCAACAGACACATGCACATGCTCTGTTTATGTGCACATTAAGTAGGAACAAGCTCCCTTAATCAGAATCCCATGGTTTACCTCCCTGCTCAAGTGTCCTTGAGCAAGGCTGAATCCGTATGGCTCTAGATTTAACCTTTGAGCTCCCAGTAGAGAAGCAGAAGTTAATCTCAACTTTTTTCTTCTTTTTTTTAAACATTGGTATTTGAAGCTTTGAAAAAGTTAGGACCACATTTAATATAAACCTGTTTGCTGTTGATGGAGGTTATTCCACCCTATTTGCTTTTTTTTAAAAGTAATTATTATATATTTTATTGATTTCACATTAACAAACAGTGAAACAGTCAGCACAGATTAAACAAGAAAAATACATTACATGAATTGCACGTACATACTTATAGCATTAAAACAAATATTACACTGGTATCAGGGGAAAGAAGAAGGAAGATACATTACTATGATTTATTGGTAAAAACAAAATGTGGTCGCCCCTTTTGCAAAAAGTCTGCAAGATCACAAGGGAGGTAAGTCAGAAAAGGCTGCCAGATAGAATAAAATATACTGTCACCCTGCTTGCTTTTGTAGCACTTTGAATGCAACTATAACCAGTTTTTTTCTTACTGTTTAAAAATTAAACAATGTGGCAGCTTCATGTATGAATAACTTTTAGGATCACCTTTATGTAAAAATCATGATGCCAAGTCTGAGGTGCAACCTGGCAGTGTTGGATGGACCCAAACATAATGTCCCAGAGGTGTTCTGTTGGATTTAGGTGAGCATAGGGGTCTGTGCGTCCCCCATGGATATGCCTCCCCAGACCATCGCTGACCCACGACCAAACCAGTCATGCTGAACGGTGTTACAGGCAGCATAACAACTTCTCCAGACCTTTTCACGTCTGTCACATGTGCTCAGTGCAAAGCTGCACTCATCTGTGAAAAGCACAGGGTGCCAGTGGCAGACCTGCCAATTCTGGTATTCTATGGTAAATGCCATTCAGGCTGAGCAGTGAGCACAGGGCCCAGTAGAGGACGTTGGGCCCTCAGGCCGCCCTCATGAACTCTGTTTCTGATTGTTTGGTCAGAGACAGTCACACCAGTGGCTGCTGGAGGTCATTCTGTAGCTCTGGCAGTGCTCATCCTGTTCCTCCTTGCACAAAGGAGCAGATACTGATCCTGCTGATGGGTTAAGGACCTTCTACGGCCCTGTCCAGCTCTCCCAGAGTAACTGCCAGTCTTCTGGAATCTCCTCCATGCTCTTCAGATTGTTGAGTGACACAGCAAACCTTCTGGCAATGTCATGTATTGATGTTCCATCCTGGAGGAGTTGGACTACCTGTGCAACCTCTGCAGGGTCCCGGTATCTCCTTATGACCCTAGCCAAATGCAAAACTAGTGAAAAAAAACAGTCGGAAAAGATGAGAAGGAAAAAACAGTCAGTGGCCTCCACCCTCTTTAGGCCACTGTTCTCAGTCAGGTTTCATGGCTTCACATTGGAGGTGCTGACTGTTAACCCACCCGCTGAAAATCACACATTACATTATATTATTTTTGATTGCTTTATATAAACCCGGGAAATAGCATTCACAGGTTTACATTTTCTTCTTTTTTCTGTTATTGATCAAGAACCTCTGACACCTCCACAAAAAGAACAGTTTGCACACATTATTACATCTCTGGGTATAGCTGGACCATATTCATAGAAGCTGATCAATTGCCCTGGCAGTCAAAATTTTACTGCCTGCTTTTACTGTTGTTATACTTTAGTATCACAAAAAGTAAAATCTGCAGTTCGCATATATCTACATTAAATGCACAATGGATGTCAGATATGATTGGTAACTGTGTCCCTTCCCGGTCATGAATCATTTATATGAACTTTGATTATTATTCCTTTGTGCTGTTCATGAGGGGATTCACTACTTCTCATATAAAATGAATGAAGGGCTGTGTCTAGGTGGCTGCCTGTGATCTGACTGTGTTCACCACTCTGTCCTTTTTGGCTCTCACTGTTTTGGAAGAGGAATTATACTGATAATGATACTGAACACTAAACTAACATGAAGCACAAACTTAAGACTGTTTAAGGAGTAATTATTTGCATCATTACAATATTAGACTGTATTTAAAAGCCCTGTCCAGCTCTCCTAGAGTAACTATCTATTTCCTGGAATCAAACAGTTAGGTCTATAACTTTTTCCTGAAGGAGAGGAATGAGGTACAACACATATAGTATATGGTATATACGTGGGAGTATACGGGGTAAATATGTGGGGGTGGTGTCACACATGTGTCATCACAGGTCACCTGCCTTAAAGGCGTGAATAGAGGTGTCTCCATCCAGGACACGCGGGGGCGTGATATTCCATACTATATGTACCAAGTGAATCGACTGAAAGGGAACTCCTCCGTGCTCTTGACACTGGGCTGGGAGACACAGCAAACCTTCTGGCAATGGCACGTATTGATGTGCCATCCTGGAGGAGTTGGACTACCTGTGCAACCTCTGTAGGGTCTGGGTATCGCCTCATGCTACCAGTAGCGACACTGACCCTAGCCAAATGCAAAACTAGTGAAAAAACAGTAGGAAAAGATGAGGAGGGGAAAATGCTGTTATCATGCTGCTACTAAACTGACTAGTATTCTAAGGCACTTGCAAACATCAGAGTCATTACTGACAGCTTTCTGAATTATTCCCCTTTTATATTGTTCTGGATTTGAAATCACATGACCACTAACTATGTGCCATTAACTCGTCCGCCATTTGGGCATTGACGCCGTAGGGTCACGAACATGTTACGCTTTTTACGTCAACCGGCGCAGGAAGGATACCCTGGCAGGAAGTTCCCGCAAAAATAATTTAATAAAAATGGTTGAACCGGGCTCGCTTTATTTGCAGTTGCTAGTTGCCAATAACTAATATGCAAGCTCATATTCTTGATGCATTACTCCGCAGCATGAGCAAAGTGTGCGCAAAAGGTCAAATCATTTTCACTTAACTCCTGCTTAGGATGCCGAAGATGGTGTTTAAGTCAAAGCAGCTGCGCGGCTATAAACTGTAAGTCTTATTGCCGTACTGTCACAATTCATTAATCACCAACTAAAATTGTTGATAATTTTTCTATTGACTGTTGATTAATCAACAAATCATTTTCACGCTACTTGATTATGAATGAAGTTGGTAAATGCTGCATAAACAATGTCTATAATTGGACTGACGCGGTCTTTGTTGCCATAAATCAGTTGTGCACAGCAGCCAGAATAGTGAAATAAGCCAGATTTCTTTGGAATAAATGTATGGTCTTGTGGGCTGAGCTTTTGAAGTTGTGCATTTCACACAATTTTTTGGTCTTTGGCCTTTTGAGTGCCAGTAGGATCTTCCTATAAAAAAAAAAAAAGCAATAAGGCAGAGCATTTTTATCTATACCTTCCAGCCTATCTTAGTTATTTCCTCTGTGCTGAATATTAGAAAGACACCACATGTGATACGGTGCTTGCTGCTCTCCTACCTCGACTTTGATCGGGATAACAACTCAGACAAGAAAATGTCATTTATCAGAACGTGCTTACTCCTTTAATGAGCATAAATGTCACCCTTCAACTATCAGTCATGTTCCAATTGAGTTACAGCACTAACAAATGTGCTGTAATTACAGTGTATTGAATTATCAGCGCTTTCATAGAAGGAGATACGTGCTGCATGTTAGTTAGGAACCCAAACAGATAAAGCACAAGACAACAGTATGTTAATGATGGAAAAAAGTTTATCTTTGTGCGTGTGTGTGTGTGTGTGTGTGAGAGAGAAATCAGAGCATTAACCAACTGATTGCTTGTCTTCCCCTATAAGTGCATATTATTCAGCCCAACAAAATGCATATGAGGTAAATTGCAGCCTGGCCAGCTTATTTGCTTCAAGTGCTGCTGCTGAGGTACTCCGAGAGCAAAATGAAAGAAAATGGCTTGTGCTCGTAGTTTGAAATAACACAGAAAAAGAAGGAGGAAAAAAGTCTTGTACTCTCTCGGTCTAAATGCAGGCCTGTTTTATTGTGAATTAAACTGAAGTGGAACACAAGAGGAGGAAGAGTTTGAAATGCGGAGGGCAGAAGAGGAAGGGCAGGGAGAAGGGAGAGATAAGGGTTGAGAGGCTTAGAGACAGGAAGAGAGCAGAATGAGGAGGAAGCATGGAGGCAGAGAAAGTAGAGGGGGGATGCTGAATCAGAGAGGGAAGAGAGAGATGCTGTGATAAGTACTGCAGAGAGGAAGTGGGGCTGTCAAGATAAAGACAGACTCAGACAGAGGGAGAAGGAGATTAGAGGCGGGCTTCGACACTTCGAAGAACGGCAAGGAGAGAAGGGGAGCAAATAAAAAGATGAAGAAAAAGAACGACGGAAAGGAGGGAAGACGGGCAGGGGGGGGGGGCAAGGAAGTGTCTTCAGGGTGCCAGACAGGAGGAAGTGCCAGTCGCCGTAACCACGGCAGTGGCACTGGTCGCTATGGGAACCAGCAGAGCTGGAAAAAAAGAAAGAGTTCGGTCAACAAGGCCAAACCGACTCTGTCCTTCCTTTTTCTCAAGGAAGGAAACACAAGATGAAATTATCTGAAGCGGCATTCACTGCTTGTAACCTTTTGGTATTTTACGTACAGTCAGATGATCTGTTTCTCCACTTCGAATCCCACTCGTGAGAGAAATGCATTAGCGATGTGAGGGGGGGGGATAGCATGTGGGACAAACAACCTGCAGCACATGTCCACACTTATGGGATGATTGCTGTGACATTTTAGGGACAGATGGCAGAAGCCACTACTGTAGCTGTAGGTTACTGAGTAGAGTGGTAGAGGATCAGCTCATTCCACTGCTTACTAAAGCTGTAGCACTCCGGCTACATTAGGCTCTATTGTTGAAATCCTCCCAGCCTACATCCATCCTGCGACACTGTCGCTCGACCTGGAAGTGGAGGAGTTGTGGTGCGGCTGTGCACTTTGTCTATGTAGATTCTCAGTCATCCAGGTCATGGTAGTCTCAAGAGCGTGGGAAAAAAAAAAAAGGCGTCTGTACTAGTCGCCTCTTTTTCAGGCTCTTGAGACAGTTATGCACTTTCTATTAGAAGGTACTTGTAACAGAAACCTTAGAAAACCTCAGAGAATTAATATATGCTCTGTATTAACAGAGGTTACTCGATGTCAGGTTGCATCAGATGCAGCTGTTACTAGACTGGGGCTGGATCTACTTTTTTCATACATTAATACTTTCGTATAGTGTTACATAACACTAATACTTGTTGTATAGTGTTGTGTAACAATGTCCAATAGGGTCTGCTTGGATCTGTGTGACAAAATACTCTTCTGATGGACACCTTTTTTTTTTTGGCATTTATGCAGCTAACATCAAATCAGAGGTGGTGCCAGTTTTAGATCATTAGAAAAGTATTAAGGACATATGCCCCACTCTCCCCGCCACGTGTTACGCTGATGTCTACGTGTAAACGAGATACGCCCGAGGCTTTGACAAAACGTCAGCATTTGACACCCCAGGAATGAGAGTCATCCAGACCACTGATCACGAGACTCATTTCCCGTTTGGCAGAAAGCTTCATTCTGCATGTTTTCCATGTATAAATGCCCCTTTAAGGGATATTTCCAGTTTCTTACCATTTCTTGGGCTTTACAACGCTGTCTGCTGAGAAGGGCACCGTAATGAGGGCTGGACTATAAGTAAGTTAAACTAACTGGCTGCCAGTGGTAGCTTCCTATTTAAATCACATATGTAAGATAGGCATCAGTGGTAGTGGGCAATGTACAGAGCAACAAAACTAAGAACACAGCTATCCATGCTTATAGGAGGCTGACTAATAGAAATGATAACTAAAGACCGAACGGGGCAAGGATCAAGGATAGGTCAAACGTTAACTGCATATGTACAAAAGTGGACAGTAATTTAACTGAGTGTTTTCAGAAAACAACACAAGGAATCAGTTCTACACAAAGATACCATACACCGTCCATTAATTACCAATTACTTGTGACAGCGACATTAACCTAAATCAATTATGCCAGTCCGGTGAATAGACCTGTAAGAGGAAAAAGTGACAGTAGAATCAATAATTGGGGCGATTTAATTAGATAAAGAGCATGTAAGGTGTCATATTACACATCATCATGCTACATTATGGGCTCATATCAAACAGCTCACAGGCTGGTCTGAGAACTGTGGCGAACAGCATGAATGCGTTGCTAAGGCACGTGAACGTCCTCCAGTTGAACGGAAAATGAAGTGAGCCCCCAGCGGGACTCCAGAACACACCTTCTGGCTGCGAGGCCGACGGATCAGTTAGCTCTGTTTAACTTATGTATGCGTGCGAGAGGAGAAGAGACCAAGAAGCAGAGGAGAGCGGAAAGAGAGAGAATGAAGGGCGCCTGCATGCTGTGACTTGTCCTGTTCGGATTCAGACAGCAGTCAGGGACCCTGTGGCCTCCCAGCAGCACAGCGTGACACAGCTACTAACTTTCTGCAAACACGCACGCACAAACACACGCACGTCCCCATCCAGCATGGTTCCTTGTAGCCGGAAGTAGGACAGCCAAAAGAAGAGAGCAAAAGTGAGCGGAAAGTAAAAAGCGGAGGGAAAAACAGGACAAATGAAACAGATAAACAGAAAGACGCACATACGCGCGCACACAGCCAGATTTGATAGAGGCAGTACATTGCGTGATCTGTTCTCCAGTGTGCTCGTGGTGCCGGTGGAGTGTTTTTTGGAAACTAGGTCATTGTTCCTCCCACTCAGCCTGTCTGATCCGGCACGTAGCCTGGCTTTTTTTTTTTTTTTTTTTAACCAACTAAGCACCTCACTTGTCTCGTCCTTTCTGGATGTAGGGGAAGTGGAGAAGTGGGATTGTTAAAAGTCAAGCACTTTTTAAATGTGGCCGCACGCATGTGTGCACAAACATGGAGACGCATACAGGAACAAACACTATCACGTCGAGTGAAAAGCGTGCACACATGCTCGCAGATGGCCAAAGAGCCTGACTACATTAGAAGGAGGGTTCTCCTGTGCTATGTCCAATATGTCCAGCAGTGCTCTCCTCTCCTCCTCCTCTGCTAATGGCTCTGCACTGACAGATGAGCTTAGAGGCTTTTAAATATTCAGCCTCTGCATATTGACCGGGCTCAGATTGAATTATACAGTCATTTATTCATCACTCATTTCACACGAGAAGGTGTGACGCACTGCCCTCGTACCAATCTGTGAGACATGCATATGCACACACATGGACACAGACAGACAGACACACACACACACATACACACACACACATACACAGTGGGTAGAGCAGACAGGAAGGGCACAGAGACTGAGGCTCTGCTATCCAGGATGAGTAATCATAGCTAACTGTGCCAGCAGAGAAGCAGCGCGAGAAGAGGGATGGGGAGGAGGCTAGATGGGTAAGAAAGGAGTGGGGAAGAAGGAGAAAGAGGGGATGTGAAGAGCGGCAGGAGAGGGGAATGAAGCCCAGAACTGAATGGAGGAAATGAGGGAGAATGGTGAAAGAGTGAAGGAGGGAGCTGGACAGGAATGGAGGGAGTATAAAAAAACATCACTCCAGCAGATGGGGTGGTGGCTGGGCTGGGGGGTTGAGTTCAGTAGATCCACTACCCAGCCAACACTGATCTGCACTATACTTTGAAAGGTTGAGTCAACTTATGTGTCAGACTGCCTCAGCACCTTTTACCTAAATCAATAACATTCTGGGAGCAGAAGAATATCCAGTTTAGAGCGTCATCTCACACAGAAAAAGTCAGCAAGGCCCAACGCTCCCCTGTTATTCCAAGTCAAATGTCTTCCAGATCAACTCATTGGTGACCATTGGAGCCACCAAGAGATAGTCATGCATTGTTTTCTCGGACAGTTTTCTATAACCCTGTTTTAGCAACCTGGTCGCTGTGCCTGTCACCACTTCCAGCATGACACATTGAATACATTTTGCCATGCCACTTTATGATGTGTCTGGGCGCTTACTTTCCACCAGATTCCCACTTCATTGTAATACTTTTTTTTCATCAAGGTGTTTAAAGCAAATATACTGTATTGCCAAAAGTATTTGCTCATCTGACTTCACACACATATGAACTTGAGTAACATCCCATTTTTAATCCACAGGGTTTAATATGATGTTGCCCACCCTTTGCAGCATTCGGCTTTCCACAATGATTAGGAGTGTTTATGGGAATTTTTGATAATTTCAGAGGTCAGACACTGATGTTGGACGAGGAGGCCTGGCTCACAGTCTCCACACTAATTCATCCCAAGGGTGTTCTGGTGTGTTGAGGTCAGGATTCTGTGCAGGCCAGTCAAGTTCTTCCACACCAAACTCCCTCATCCGTGTCTTTATGGAGCTGCTTTGTGCACTGGTGTGCAGTCATGTTGGAACAGGAAGGGGCCATCCCAAAACTGTTCCCACAAAGTTGGGAGCATGATATTGTCCAAAATATTTTGGTATGCTGAAGCATTAAGAGTTCCTTTCACTGGAACTAAGGGACCAAGCCCATACATCATACAACCCAGACTCATCCATCAGATTGCCAGATGGAGAAACGTGATTCATCACTCCAGAGAACTCGTCTCCACTCCTCTAGAGTCCAGCATCCAACGCTTTGCATTGTGCTCAGTGATGTAAGGGATGGATGCAGCTGCTCGGCCATTTCGGTCTGTAGCAACTGACTCTGCGGAAAGTTGGTGACCTCTGGTTCATTCCCAATCGCTTATAATGCCACTAACAGCCGACTGTGGAATATTTAACAGTGAGGAAATTTCACAGCTGGACTTGTTGCACAGGTGGCATCCTATCACGGTACCACGCTGTAGTTCACCGAGCTCCTGAGAGCGACCCATTCTTTCACAAATGTTTGTAGAAGCAGTCTGCATGCCTAGGTGCTTGGTTTATACACCTGTGGCCATGGAAGTGACTGGAACACCTGAATCAAATGATTTGGATGGCTGAGTGAATACTTTTAGCAATATAGTGTATGTGTATGTGACTTTATATTATGATTCCACAAATATAAAAAATAGCTTTTCAAGGCTTGGGGAATACATCACAGTGAAAGATTAATAATGACTCAGACATTAATAAAATCACTTTTGTAGTTGGAGGTGTTCTGACAAGTTTTATATAGATGTCTCTTTTATGAAGATGGTGTATAGCAGAAGGCTTTTTGCACTGCCTTGGTTTCCCACTGGGATTCACATGTTCATCTCCTCTAAACCTGCCTGAAAAAGCTCAAGGAAAGTATAGTATTTTCAGTGGTGAGCTGAAGCTGCACTTGTAGGCATAGCAAAATAGCCCAGCCAGTGTGCCGGTTGAGTGATGACGTACCAGCGCTTCAAGCCTTTCATGTGATGGCTGAGGCGCTTGTCTCTTCAGCATGTTGCAGCAACGTGTTCCTTGTTTTCTTGAATAGGCATGAGTCAGAAAAAGTCACCCGGTCGTCGTTCTACTACTGCACAGCTTTTTAAAAATTGGCTCTATTAATGTGCAGCCCACCTTTAATCTAAACTTTTAAAAAGTCACAGTGTACACTTCAGCCCTTGGACTCAGGATGTCCCAGACATTAATATTTTAACACTTTCAAACTTTAATACCTCAGAGATGAATCACTGTCTGGCCAGCTAAAATGTCAGTGTGGTCACTGAGCTAAGGATTATAACTTCTTGGTAGCAAAAGAGTCAAATCACGCAACAACGCTTTAGTCAACAACATCGTGTTGTTGCTGGTGTCATCTTGTGTCCGTTTTCAGTCTCTTCTTGCTGCCCATATAGCAGCACTTATCTAAGCAGGTGCTGTACCTCCAAGTCTGACACTCATGACATCGTGCTCACCACTTTGGATGACACAATTTGTTTTTGTCTTGTTTCTGAAAATTGGCCAGGACCACCAGCAAGCTGATGAATTTGTGCAGGTTGTGAGAAATGTCAGACTTTGATTGTTTTGGGAATACGTACAGTCATTCCATGTGTTGTCATTCATGTGAAAAGTTTTCACATGATCGTATAAAGTCCTGTGAAAAATTAAGTGCACGCCCATGATTCAGTAGCTTGTATAACCGAATCTAGCAGCAATAACTTTATTGAGGGATATTGAGACTTTCAGTCGTTTTTTTATCGTCCTGTCATGAACTTTATCATTTAACATGCTAACTGAGGCCTGTAGAGTCTGAGCTGTAGCTCTTTGGGTTTTTTGCAGTTTCTCTGAGCATTGTCTGACCTTGGGGTAAATTTGCTGAGATGTTCACTCCTGGGAAGATTGTGGCACTGTGTTAACCCACACCTGAATGCTCCAAACCAGCAAACTTCCCAAACTCCTGCTTTTATAGTGGACGCACTTACTGATGATCAGTTAATCAAGTGCATTCGATTAGCAGCACATAGCTGCTACTTAGCCTCTTAATTCCTATGGAAGTAATAAATGTATGCTTTTATGTTTACCTTTTATGTACCCCAATGGGCTCCACCTGATCACCTGATCAGACCAAAGGTCAGGGATTGTGGGAAATGTGTGGGTGCTCATGGGTTTACAATAACACTTACATATGTATATGTTCATTCATTAGCTCTTTTTTTTAAAATTTTCTTCATGTGCCGGTAGTAGATATATCAGTGTCTACACTGTAGGCGACACAGATGCACCCCTGATATTTTGTTCCACCTATGTAAATGACTAATGCAGCGCAGAGCTCCACAGTATAAACACCGATTCAGAAAATTTCAGTAAGGAAAGTTCACACGGGCTACATTCACTCATCAAACCACTTCTAAGCAGCTGTTGTCTTTTCAGTTGTGGCAGGAGTTCGTAGGCCAGACAGATTCTGGATTGTTCCCTCATTCTTACTAAGGAGAATACGACCATAATATAAATACAGAGGGCACTACAAAGTGCTTTTAGAATATTAGAAAATGCAAACTCAAAACTAAAGATTTTTTCAGCCAATTTCGTAAAAAAAAAAAAAACTAAAATGAGACTTCATTTGACATTGTCATTTCCTTGACATAACAAACTAACTTACAAAACATTCATTTCAATTAAAAAAAAACTTTAGCAATTAACTAAATTAATGGACCTTACAGTGGCACCACCATAAACGCACTGAAGATGTTTGAATGGAAATGTAACCTTGAGTTACAAAAGTTAAGGGTTCAAGATTTTTTCTTTAATTTTGTCACTCGTCTGAACAAAACTCTTGTGTTGGTACTGAAATCAGATTTGTAAACCAGAGAATATTATTAAATTGTGAGATTTTATCCAGGCTACAAGAGCTTGATAGGGCCTTAGGGCCTGGAAAAGTAAATTGAGTCAGGCTTGTTCTTTTTTCATCTGGATGTAATAACGTTTAACCTGTAACTGAAAAAAAAAAATTGTGTTCTTGTTTTACAGTGTGATTAGTTTAATATTTGTTGGACACGTTGTTTTTAATTATTTAAAAACTACAGCAGCAGCTGGTTTATTTTGAACTTTTAACTATATCAGTGAGTATATTTTAGAAGTTTAGTTGTTACTGATAGAAAAGAGCCAGAAGTATATGAATCAGACTAGCTCTTCAGCTCGGCCCCCATCATGCTGCGGTGTGCTGTGTGCCATCCCACGGTATAGGCTGATGAAGTGCCTGTATGGTGGTCTCTCTATTCTAACCTAGACCCGCACCGACCAGTCTCCATCCCACTTTGTCCTGCCCCCACTGAGCTGGGTGATAAAAGAGCTCCGTGTCTCTGGGCTCCAGAGAGGGAACAGATTCATTACCTGACCTGTGCTGCTGACTGGGACACAATTGACTCTGACGGCTCTGTAATGCTCTGACATGGAGGGAAGCAGATAGATGACTGACTGGAGAAAGAGGGGCCTGATAAAAGAGGGAAGAAAAGGTTGCAAAAGATGGATAGAAAAGTGAAAGGGGGGTACAGATGAAAAGGGGGCAGATAGATGAGGGGATATAGAAGGGGAATGTGGGGTACAGATACATAAGAGGGGAGAAGGGTGAAAACAGGAGGACTTGCAGAAACTAAAAGACTAACCAAAGATATGTTTTCATCTAGCTGTCAAGCCGATTTTACGCAGACCTTTGAAATGCCACAAAATGAATGTGAATGAATGTGTGAATTATCACATTAGCTAGTTTGAAGCGCGCCTTTGAGTGGCCGTTCAGTATACTATTGAGCAACTTGTTGTTGTCTTTTAGTTTGTGCTAATGCTGGCCATATTTCATGCTTTCATCGGAAAATTAAAATAAAGACACGCACCTGTCACCAGTCTGCACTGCCAACTAAAACCTCAGTAGGAGCCTTGGATGGAGGAGTCAGAAGGGATTAGACATTCAAGGCTCAGAGGTGCCTACTTGCCGAAATACCTAAAAAATACCAAGTGCCAGGTTCACATTATTGTTTGTAGAAATGTATTTTTTAGAAGTGTTTATAAAGACTTTTCTGTGGGTCTAGGGGCAGTACTTGATGTCATGTGCAAGTGGCAACCTCGAGGGCTGAAATTTCTTCTAATGGTTTCGAAAGCAAGACCTCACCCCAATCACCATGTTAAAATCCCCAACAGCAAAAATAAACACTATTGCATTCTGGTACTAGAGACTCTTCTGATCTCTGTAGCTAATTTCCGTCCATTCAGCGCAGTTGTGTGGGGGGTCGGGGAGTCTTTGTGTAACTCAACTCAAAATTGTATTAAGGTTTAAATTTAAGCGTGATTAAGGGTAATTCTTAGAGTGATAGGAGGAGAAGCCGTGTGGTGGAAGGTTTCCACTTTGGCAGCGTCAGGATTTCATCTCTGTCTTTGACGGACCAGGTGGTGGCCTCCACCTCACACTAGGGCGGATCCCAGACGACTGTGAAGTGGCGGGAATGAGAATTAGCGCCTCCAAGTCTGAGACGATGGTTTTCAGCTGGAAAAGGGTGGAGTGCCCACTGCGGGTCAGGTATAGGTTGGGAGTTGAAGAATCGTTGAAGCATCTTATTCACATGTCTGCTTGTTCACGTGGTACCATGCTGTACTGATCTGCTGTGGCGGAGAGAGTGTAAAAGTGAAACTGCAGATTTACCGGTCAAACTACGTTCCTAACCCTCACGAGCTTTGGGTAGTGACCAAAAGAATGAGGTTGTGGATACAAGTGATGGAAATGAGCTTCTTCAGAAGGGTGGCGGGGCTTTCCCTTAGAGATAGGGTGAGGAGTTTGGTCATTTGGGAGGGACTGGGAGTAGAGCTGCTGCTCTTTCACGTCAAAATGACCACCTCCTGGGCACCTCCTAGGTGAGGTATTCCAGGAAAGTCCTACCAGAAGGAGGCCCAAGGAAGACCCAAGGCATGCTGGAAACTTCTGATGTCCCACTGGATGAGCTGAAGGTGGTCACAGGAGAGAGAGAGAGCACTGGGCTTTTCTGCTTAGACTGCTGCCCCATGACCCAGACACGAATAAGCTACAGAAGATGGTTGGATGGATGGAGTTTAGATTTAGTAAGCTTAGATTTAGTTACTTTAACTGTGCTGTTATTTGAGTTATTTCAAGCCGTAGTGTTGTTTCTTTCTTCTTACGCTGATTCGGTTCTTCGGATGAAATGAGAGTTTTCATCTGCTTCGTAGATTAAGTTGTTTTGAAGAACATGTGCTTTTCCTTAAGCTACAGTCTCAACTGAATTATAGCACAGTTTGTTTGTTAATATTTTTGCTCTTATCTGAGCAGATTATTGCAGCTGCACAACGGTTATTTTAAAGCTCAGGCACCATGTAAAATCATATCTAATTGTGCTGTGAAACCTTTAGTAATCTGACTAATAGAATTTATTTGATTTCAGGGAATTGAAACAAATGTAACAGCGAGGTGTTGATTCAAATGTATTAAGCATTTAGTTAATATGGAATATTTTAGACATTTTAGCGTTTAAATGAAAATCCCTGTGACAATGGCATCAGTAGCTGCTTCCATTAGTCTGATAACGATCAGAGACTTAGTTGAATATAATACTGTGTCCGGAGTCTGAGCAGGATTTTATGAGTGGGAAATGCATCTTTAGGCTGTTACACTCTGTCTGCACTGAAGGCTTAGCATGTACTATACAATAGCAGAGCACACAGCAGTAGAGTCAGTGCTTTTCCTTTTTCTTCAAGGAGTGTGCTCAGGTGCAATACCAAGTGTAGGTCCTCTACATTTTGGCAGCACTCAGAGCAGCATACACAATCATTCTTACACTTACAAAACCGAAGAAAATAGACTTGAAGCATAAAAATAGGCTTTGGGCTACGTTTATAAGTGCATATGGTGCAAGTAAAGTGTGAGTCATGCAACTTGTATAGACTGGACTGTTAAATATAGGCACTAGATATGACTGGAAAAACTGTCTGATGTTACTTCATGGTGTTTCCATCACATCCGTTTTGCCCACTCTTAATAATATATTGAGAGCAGGTGCAAGTACACATAAAAACATCTGTTTCATCAGTGGTGGAACCTAACCAAGTTTTAGTGTAGTGTTAAAATCATTTGGCATAACAAAAAAATATTTGTTAAACCCGCAGCAGGACAAGAAAGTGGCCGCAGTCAGGATAATGACTGATAGCTGGATAGAAACAAATAAAACTAATGACGTACGCAAACAAACAAAGCCACATCTCTACACTGTGGATTACTGGAAAAGGATAAAAAAGGATATGAAGAAAAACTGTGCAGTAGATACCACACACACACACACACACACACACACATACATACACATGCACACTCACTAATCTGTCAAGGCAACAAAGAGAGGCAAGCCAGGGCCGCATTTGCATGACAAACTGGCCCCGCTAGTTTGATTGAAGAGAAAACAATTTTAGGAGACAGGCTGACTGTGTGGTATGGTGCCTGCCACCTCTGGGTGGGCCTCAGGACCCATAATCGGAGTGTGTGCACATGTAGGTGGCTGGTTGATTTGTTTGCGAGCGTGGCTGTGTGAGACATGAGGTGGTAGTTAGGGGATATGGGATTTATTTGGATGGCAGGAAAACAGAGTAGCAGAATTCATCAGGTGCTGCAGCTGTGTGTGTGTGTGTGTGTGTGTGTGTGTGTGTGTGTGTGTGTGTGTGTGTGTGTGTGTGTGTGTGTGTGAGTGCATGTAAAAGAGGATTCATCTGTGTTCCTTTACAAATACAGGAGAAATGTGTGTCTGTCTTTGCCTATATGTAATGGTTGGACATATGTATGGTTGCAAACGACTGTGTGTGTGTGTGTGCGCGCGCGTATGTGTGTGTATATAATCAGCATAATAAATTTCATGGCAATTTTGGGGCTTTTAAAGATTTCTTTAAACAGTAACAGTACCCCACTAATATTTGGTCCCTTAGTAAGTTGCACATTGACCAGACGCATTAGTAGCCATCAACAAGCTTCTGTTATAAATCTGGCTAAATATTTAACCACTCTTCTTGGTAGAACTGGTAGAGTTAATTTAAATTGATCGGTTTCCTGGCATGGGCCAGTCCACAAATTTTCAGCAGGTTTGAGGTCACGGCTTTGGGAAGGCCATTCCAGGAGCTTAATGTTAACATGCTTTATCAATTCCAAAACCAGTTTTGATGTGCGGTTGGGATCATTGTCCTGTTGAAACACCTGTGTCCAAGCTTCAGCCATCTAGATGTTGATTTGAAGTGAAGTTGAAGAATTCTTCATTATTCCATCCATTTTGTGCAAGGTACCAATACCACTGTCAGCGGATCAACCCCAGAGCATGATGCTACTACCACCATGCATGACCACTGGTACAGCATTTTTAGGTTTGAAACTCTCAAGTTTGCTTCTCCAAACATACCAAATAACTCAATCTTTGTCTTGTTTAACCATAAAACATTGTCCATGTGGGCAACTGTTAATTTCAATTGAGCTTGAAGGTGTCAATTTTGGAGCAGGGTTTTTTTTCTTGGTCAGCACCCTCTAAGTCGACGCCGATATAAAACTCACTTCACTGTGGAGAGTGACGCTGGTGATCCAGCAGTTTCCATTTCATGCTAGTCTTGAACCTTGGTGGTTCCTAGGCTGTTCCTGAACATCCTAATCAATTTCCTGTAATCTGAAGGTGACAGTTTGGGTCTTATTCCAGACCTTGGCAAAGTGGTGACAGATCTGAATAGCTTATGTACAGTTGTTTGAACGGATGATCTTGGAATCTGCAGTTGTTCAGAAATGGCTTCAAGAGATCTTCCCAATTTGTGCAAATCTGCAGTTGTCCATCCTCCCGTAGATCTTCACTGACTTCCTTGGATTCCCATTGTTCTGAGTATTGGTCAATCCAATGAGTGCTGTCAAACAAATCCTTTTTATGCTGGCAAAGAAGACGATTAGTTGTAGTTATTAGGCCTTGGCCTTGTCAAGTTAAAAGACATTGTAGAACCTTCAGCACCACTTATTAAAAGATTTGAGTGAGTGTATATATCTATTTGTGTGTGTGTGTGAGAGAGAGAGTGTGAGAGTGTGAGTGTGTGTGTGTGTGTGAGAGAGAGAGTCTCTGTTCTACCTTAATCCCCAGATTGCCAGAGCTGAAGGTTCAGACATACGCTGGCCTTGTTGCTACAGTCACTCTAATCTAATCCTATCATCATTCTAAAACCTTGTCTGGGTGAAAACACACACACACACGTATACATGCACACACATTAATTCTCAATCACTTATGACTAGCTTTTATGTCCACATACAGTAGGTGCACCCACAGACTTACACACCCACTCCTGTACTCTCACACACACGTGCTCAGGTAACCAGTTGCACAGATGCCTGACATGGCTCGCAGTAGCTCTCTGTACACAAAAGGCTTTGGAGTATGACAGATGTAGGCTGACTGTGATTTCTCTGCCTTGCTGTACAGACTGTGGGTGCTTACAGGGTTTTTGTCAGCCACAGTTTGTGTGTGCTGTCAGTTTTTTCATCTTGTCTACAGAGAAAGCCTTTCAGCCACATCCTCACCATAGATATGCTGCTATTTAGATCAATCTAGCAGTTAAGGTTAAGGTTACCTTACTATTTCCTGCAGGTCCTGGATTAAGGGCACTGCTGTATCAAAGGAGGCATTGTATTTTCTATGTTGTAAGTGAATGAAGGTTAGAATCGTAGAATTTTCTACCCTTTATATCGCCATCCCCAGTTCTGAAAAAAAGTTGGGACGTTGTGTAAAATGTAAGTAAAACAGAATACAATGATTTGTTAGTCTCGAAAACCCTTGCTTTATTTACAGTAGCACACAGAAAACCTAGCAAATATTTTTCAACTGAGTGCTGATAACAAGCCGAGATTTCCGTGCAGTGATTTCCACGACAGAGTCCTGTTTGTTTTTAGTGCAGTGCTGCCTGAGGGCCCAACAGTCGCAGGCATCCAAGACTTATTTTCAGCTTTATCCTTTGCACACAGAGATTTCTCCAGATTCTCAGAATCTTTTGAGGATGTTATGTACTGTTTGCAATTTTATGGTGAAGAACATTCTTCTGAAATTGTTACACAATTTGTAGACAGTTTTTTTCAGATTGTTGAAGCTCTGCCCACTCCTGAGGAACTCTGCCTTGCTAGGATACTCTTTAAATACCCAATCATGTTACTGACCTTTTTGCAAGTTTCTTCTAGCTGTTTTTCTTTTAAGTTCCACTTACTTTTCCTGCCTTTTGCCCCCTCAGTCCCAACTTTCATAAGATGTGTTGCTGCAATCAAATTCAAAATCAGCTAATAAAAAGTCTTGAATCAGTGCAGCAATTCTTCTCAATAGGGACCCAAGGACAGAGAACCTGATTCTGAAAATTAGTGCCAAACCAGAACAAGATGAGAAGAAAATTCCCAGGTAGCAAGACTGCATGGCACATTGAGCCTTGATTGACAGCATCGACTCAGGGTGAGTCTGCTTCCCACAGATCAACCTCATTTGAGTCAGATGTCAGGTGTGTTGTGACATCTGGCCCAACCAACATAACCTATGTCAATCCCACATTGTGACTTCTGGGCCCACCCAACACCTGCCATTTTTTGCACTTCTCAGATGTGATGACAGTTATCATAATGATGTTATTTATCATGGTTGTGGCCATTAGTGAGTCCATTAAGGTGGACATTAGCCTTGCATGACATCATGTAATTTTCTTTCCTCTAACGGAGTCCTGTCTGGCAGCACAGAAGGCACCAGAAAAATGAAGCAGAGCTGTTTTGCAGAAATTTGAACCAAGCTCAACTTTTGCAACACTTAAGTTTGATATCATCTGGAGAGTTATTTGTCCAATCAATGCAGAACCATGTATCCTGGTTGGATAATTTAGTAATGTATACTATGTGTTTCACAATTGTCACTGAAAAAAGTAATACATTTCAACCTGATAACTTTCCATATATCTTATTATACCAGTAAAGAACTTGGCTCTAGTGTTGTAGTCAAGACCACCTAACCCGAGACCGAGACAAGACCAAGACTTTTAGGGACCAAGACCGAGGGAGGGCGAGACCGAGACAAGACCAAGACCAGTGCCCCACGATACATGACACAATAAAATGTGAAACATGATCAAAATCACTTCTCAAATTGATCTGAAAGATCCACATTCCCATAAAATCACCTAGATATTATACACTCAAAGCTCAAATAAATGTAACAATCTTTATTTAATACTCCTGGGTGACCTCCATCATTTATCACAGAATGTAAAACAATTATTCATAGTTCATCACAATAGTCTTAACTGTTCTCTGCCTTTCATAAACAATACTTAAAGTTATGTTTTTTTTAAACCAACAACAATCTCTGGGAAAATGGGTGCTATTTCAAAACTACATAGCTAAATGTGTAAAAAATGGAAAACAATGATCGACAGTAAGAACTAAAGCCACAAGTTTCTCTCTTATAAAGATTAAAGCTGCAGTATGTAACTTTTATAAAAATCTGTTTTTTACAATATAAAATATTTTATCAAATTAAAAGTTATTGTTCTGAAGCAATAGAACATTAACAAAACAATTTCCCCATACATTGATGTCTGGATTTTTTTCTTTCATAAATGAAGTGTATAAAATCATCACTCAAGAACAACTTTTTTTTCCCAGGTAGAGTGTTCAGAAAGAATAATATAAGGATGTAATTAACAGTCAGCCGGCTCGCATCTTTGATGAAACCGCAGCACCGCCTACGGGAAAGAAACTGAAGCTAAAGTATCGATCTCACTACACTGGTATTGATCAATACCAATACCAACGTTGGTATCGATATTTGGATCTATCTGCCCACCACTCGCTCATTGTACCAATGGCGGAAAAACAACTTACTTATCTGCCATCATTGGTGGCCATGGTAACTACAGGGTTCTAGCAAGAAATTTTTTTCAGCCTAGTGCTAATGCTAATTAGTAAGCTAATGGTAACAACTAAATTCCACTCCCGCTTGTTAATTGAGTGACGGGGCCTATGATGTAACTGGAAAGCACCTCTGAAACCTAGGCAGTAATCACAGTCTTTGTGGATGTGTGGTTACATGTTTCGAGGTGCATGTCAGGTTAGGTTCAGGGAGGATTTTCAGTTAAGTACATAGGACCAATGCAGAACTCTAAATCAGGACTTATTAGATCGATAAAGTGATAATTTTTGCATATAATCCAGAAGAGGTACACTTATATATCATGCATTTAATGTGTCCTAGAGTACGGTTTCCTTCCAGTAATGGGTTTACTGAAATCACATAAAAAGCATACACAACAAAAACATAATCCAGATGTTTTAACAATCAGCTGCTAAAAGCATTTCCTATTTTTAGAATATCACCCACCATGTTGTAAGCATAAACTATCACGTTTTTAATGCAACAACATGAAGGGACATACATCATCTTGCTGGGAACTGTAGTTTTTTATTCTTGGAGGCCTTTCATAGCTCCACTGGTGCTGAAAACTAATGTTTGACTATGGCTTTCTGAATACAAGTAGAGCTGCAACCATAAATTATTTTAGTAATCAAGTATTCTATCGATTACTCCATCAGTTAATCAAGTAATTGTATAAGAAATAATTTTTCATTTTAACAATTCATCAGCATATTTTAACTTCCGTACTGCAGATGTTTATCTGTGTGAAACAAACATGGTGGATGGAGCAGCTACAAAGTTCTCTGTTCTTCATGTTGCTGATCAGGTGGTCGATGAAGGACCTCCACCTGTTTCCCAGTAAAGGTTTTAAGGTGGTTACAGGAACAAGAGCTCCTTTCGCTCCACCTGAGCTCAGTGCCTCTTTGCACTTGCTGTGCGTGTGCAGACAGACTGCACGTAAAACAGCTGCTGTTGTGTTTTTGTTGAAAAACTGGAGGCTGCATGAGCTTAATGCTGTAATGCTTTTTATTCACAAGCATCCTCCAAATTACGTTTCTACTGCAGGTCTATTTTTAGTCACTAATCAGGGATTAAAGCATAAAAAACATTTTGACGGAGCCCCTCTGCACTGAAGGGGGGGGCTCCGGCACTGAACTATCACCAGTGCTAATGGCAGCCCCTCCCCCCGCTAGCAAACTGTAGTTATAGCGATACGTTCTGGTGGCTACAGCTGAAGTAAAGTAAAACAAAAATAGCAGCTGACCATCTCTGCACAACACACATGCGCGAACACACAAACACAGTGGGCGTGAGCAAACTTATCAGTGATGATCCACTCCTGTTAAAGGGTCATTTTTTTCCAAATAGTCGCAGTGGCAGAGAGCTAATGTGGATGAAATGCTCCGCTTACACGGAGACACCTTAACTGCAGAGACAAAACGAAACATCGAAGCAACAAATTCGTGTTGAGGATTGTTAATAATCGAATTGAGTTACTTGAGGAATCGTTGCAGCCCTAAAATTTGCATTAAATTTTCAGTTTGTGTATCAAAATAAATGAAGGTTGGTATTACTTTTCATGCTGGGATTTTTTGTTGAATCGGAAGCCTGAAATTTATCTTTGATCCTCATTTTTCCTCTTACTTCTCCTCGTTCATGCCGGTCGTCATTTCGATTTCTGTAGCCCATGAATTCAAGCGCACACACGACCGTAACGAGCTCAGACGTGTACAATGTGAATGAAACTGTCCATGCTCTGTGGCAGATGAAATGATACAGGCGCAAGCTGCGATAATAGCAGTGACCCAGGGCGGAGTCTGCCAGGTGCGCTCCGGGGAGAGGGCAGAGGAGCGCAACCTTTGTTGGATTTCAATCAGTACGTTTTACATCCAATAAAAGCAAGGATATTAAACTGGACAATATTCGGTCGATTTAGTGATATTTCCACAGTTGCGGTCTCGACTGGTCTTAAAATAAAATCCAGAGTCTGCAATGAGTCCATGACAAGACCGACACCAAATGCGGTCGAGTACATGACAAGACCAAGACCATCAAAAGCGGTCTCGAGACCAAGACCGTTCTCGAGTACTACAACACTACTTGGCTCTAAGACCTGCAGACTTGCTTGTAGTTCTTAAAGTTTCCAAAAGTAGAATGGGAGGCAGAGCCTTCAACTTTGAGGCTTCTCTCCTGTGGAACGAGCTCGCAGTTTGGATTCAGTAGAATTCACTTTTAAGATTAGACTTAAAACTTTCCTTTTGATAAAGCTTGTAGTCTACCTGGATCAGGTGACCCTGAACCATACCTCAGTTGTACTGGAGCCTCAGGCTGCTTTGATACTTGCCATGATCCACTGAGCATTTTTTCTCTACTGTCCTCTTTTCACGTGTGATGCATTAACATCTCACTACTTCATGTCATTAGCTTATGTCTGCTCTCTCCCCAAGTGTGTTTTGTTCTGTATGTGTGCTCTTCTTTTTTCCCCTCACCCCCAACTGGTGGCAGCAGATGGCTGCTCCTTTCTGAGCCTGATTCTGCTGCAGGTCTCGTCTTGTTAAAAGGGAGTTCTTCCTTTCCACTGTTGCCGGGTACTCGTAGGGGATCATCTGATTTTGGGTTTTTTTTCCTTGAGGCCTTTAGGCAACTGTTGTGAATTGGTGCCATATCAAATAAAACTATCCCAGCTGTCATAGGGTGAGAGGCAGGGTTACCTTGTGCTTGTACTGACCCCAAGACCTATCACATAAAAGGGAAACCTTCCAAAACCCATTAGAGTGATTGCATTTCATACCCTGCAGTCTGGGTCTTAGTTGCAGTAGAATCCAAGAATTCTCCAGCATTAATGTGGCTACTCAGTCAAGAACCACTGACAAGAAACAAGATTAAATTACAATAGGGCCTTCGCACAATTTATATTAAAAAAAAAAAAATTCAAGCACGACAGTTGAAACTTTTGAGTTGAGGTTTGCCTACAATCTCCTCTCCATTTACCCATTTGCAAGGTGTTCAAAGTTTCACAATGTCAAGCTTGTCTTTTTTACCCTACCCACACAACCACTTTTAACAAACAAAAGAGTGCCTTTGAGGGAGAACCTGGCCAGAAGTATGTGATGTTATCCCCAGCGGTACAATTCATCGCAGCAAGCCTGCAAAGGCACAGAATTCTTGGAAAGAGATTGAAGAAGTGATGTGAGGAGGCAACAACCTGTCACATGACCTAGTTTGTTTGATCCATACTGATCCATACTCAGAACAATTTTGGTTTTACTCACCAGCTTCTGCTTCTACTGTTACGAACTCTTCCTTTTTGATTTGTCATTCAGTATGAAACTGTTTACCTGAAGTAATCCTGTTGTGCAAAATGGGATTGTTTCGGTCTTCTTCTAGAAACATATGCAGAGCTAATAAACCATAGTTAAGAAAACCAGGATGAAATATTACTATTCCCCTGTTTGCAGAGATGAGTTGATCAATCTGCTTGTGACTGGAATTGTCCATTTCTAGGCTAATCATGTGACTGTTGACTGCAGATATATCATATCTGACCCTTGTGTCACACTCGTTGGTGCCACAGCTTTGAATGTGTGTCGTCTTACATGTGAAACAAAATATAGTAATCTGCTAATTTGGTAAAAATAACTTAATTAATAATGTTAATTAATTCCAACTCTGCTCAGTTGTAGTGTTCTTTTTTCTTTTCTTTTTTTTTTAAAGAAAGAGACTCAACACAGCACCAAGTAGCATTTTTTGGAGGTGTCATGACAGAGTGACACAGACACATAAGTCATAGATAAAGCAGTGTAAACAGCAGTGAATTTTCTGTTGGATTTTATTTATGAAAAATCTTTGTGCAGTAGCCTCGAACTTTTGAGTTCTAAGTAATGGTGACAGAGATGATAAAATGTTACTAATTAGTGTTTAATTAGGAACATTTAAATTTTCCGTGAAAGAAAAGTTCTTAGAAATTTTTGAATCAGCACATCAGACATTTATGAAATCTGAATCGTGGTTAAAAAAATAAATAAAATTGCAATCAGTGCTTATCTACCAGTTTCACATCGTGATTTGACTTTTTTTTTTTTAACTTAACCATTTTTGTTAAGAACAGATTGCAGGAAAGTGGACCCAAATGAAAACAAAGTAAACAGAAGGTGAACTTTTCATCAGGCTGATGTTCAAAATCCAAAAACAGAGTCCAAGAATATAAAGACCAGAATAAAAGAAAGCAAACCGGAAAGCCACATAATCATTAAGATACACAGAAGGGAAAACACTGAGGAGCTAAACATGCGGGAGAGCAATATGACGAGGCTGAGGCTATACATACACAAGGTAACGAGGGAAGTGGAAACAGGAGGGTAATGAGACACAAGTGTCATGACCGGAGGTGTGACAGGCATGGTTTAGGTCCCAAACGCAGTACTCAGGAGACTGACGTAATATAAATCCTTTATTATTATTTCACTCATAAACAAAACCTCCGCGAGGCAGAACCAGAACAGGTAATCCACGAACTTAAGGCTGAGGCAGACAGAGGAGCAGACAAGCGGACAGCACACCACCATGAAAAGACCAACTGACGTCAAGGACACAAGACGACTGTGACAACACAGACAAAATATACACACCAGGTAACGAGACGAGGGAAACACCCGGGGAGAAAGGGTGAACACAATCACAGTAACGAGACCAGGGGAAGCAAAACTAAACCCAAAGCACAAGGACCAAGACATACCAAAATAAAACAGGAACAGGAAAGGGAAACAGGAACTCAATCCAGATAATAACAACAAACTAAGCAAATTCAGAACATAAAAGAAACACAACAGTAACAGAACCTCAGGGAAACAAAAACACAAGGCGCTGGGCAAAAGGCCCAGGACCGTGACAACAAGAAGTAAAACTGAAGACAACTCACAAGCGAGACAAGCTAGCAAAGTAAAACAGGAAGTAACTAAGCACACAGATGAGTGACACATCGCAGCGTGACACAAGAATATACTGGTCAAACCAAAATACAAAGAAACAGATATAAATCACAGAAACTGGATTTCAAGAATGGCAAAAAAATAAAGGGTGTAAGGAGCTAAAGGACCAAAACAAAGAACAAAATCATAAAGAAACCAACCAGGAAACACCTACTACATAAATGAAGATAGAGAATTCAAAAGAAATTCAAAACCCTGGAAGGTGTGCAAAAAAAACCAAGAATTGTACCTTTGCTAGAAATAAATGAAAAACTAGAGATATCAAGAAGCACAAACCTTTGCCAAGGCAGCTCGCTCTCTGGTCTGTGTTTACTTTGAAGAGAATAGTATTTTATTTTTTTATATATTCATTTTGTTTTCTTTGTTCTTTTTAAACTTTAAGACGTTTGTAGTGCAGTAAAAATCAGATAAGGGCAGCATAATAGATGTTTACTTTGATTACAAAAACATTATGTAGGAGTAGGTAATGGTTAAAAGATATTGATTTGTAAATAACTGGATATGAATAACTTGAGCTTAATATATAATATTATACTACAGCATATTTTGAACTAGGCAGCTCATTCTCATTCTTTTGACAATACTTTAAAGCTGTAACACATTTTGGGGTCGACATGAAAGAAAGGCAGATGTGAAATGTAAAAGTGAGGTCAGAGGTCACCGTTTACTTTCACTGTCATATTTAGGTTCCGCATACTAGTATCATTTCCTAAATGTTGCCAATACAAACGAAGGCAGCAGAATTTTAAGCAGAGTTTTAAAGATAAAAGACCTTAGTTGACCTTGAAGAATTATTATCACTTTGACCTTCAGATCAATCTACTGACCTTGAAGGAGAGGTCAGAGGGCAAATGTGACATATTTTAAATCTTTATTTGGTGCTTTATATATATTGATAAAACACACCACACTTGTACGAATCATGGTTTCTAAGTTTTGAGGCTTTTTTGTCCATTTTTGACCAGTAAATTATTAAGTTGCCCTTGAAGACCTCAGTGGATGTAAGCCAGATTTAATTGGATTGTTAACATGACCCCACTCTGCTCTCCTTTATCAGAATTCATTCAAAACTATCTGAGCTATCATGTTTACAGCCAGAATGACACGCATGCACACGCTACCAAAAACATGACCTCTTTGGAGGAGGTAATAATTAAACTCCCAGAATCCAAATAATAGCAAATACTAAACTCAAAATTCATGGCCAAAACCCAGGGGTCATGACATTTGTAGTACTAAATTAGAGACACATGCACATGGTGCCAGGGCTCATTGTGGTTAAATCAACATGTTAGTCCATAATAAATGAATCAAAACAAATCTGATTTCCCTCTAATCTGAAATATCCCACTGTTATCTCTGTGCTGCTTGTTATATTTAGCATTTAGTGCACAATAGGACAGCTGAGCTTTGAGCAACAAACCTTTATTTGGGGAGTGCAATAAAAAAAAAAGACCTTTGATTTGCAAGAGCTTCAAAATGGAAAGGAAAAAAAAAAACATTAATGCCCCAGTGAACTTCCTGTGATGACAGAAGCCAGGTTTAGTAAGGATTATGGACTGCCTGAGAGTGTGGGATCACACCAGCTTCTAGTCCACTGGCAAGTGGCAAAACCTTGTGACCTGACTTCCACTCCATCCGTGTGTGTGTGTGTGTGTGTGTGTGTGTGTGTGTGTGTGTTGTTGCGGTGGTGTGTCTCATTAGCTCTTGGTTAAGGCAGGGAGTCCTAACAGTGACAGATTTATTAAATATCTCAGGGCCTACAGTGGACATGGCAGGGAGGGAAACCCCCACTGCTCCTGTAATTAATGTGGCCACTCAGTTCTCATGTTTGGAGTCTCTGTGTGTGAGAGAGTCTGTATGCTGGTAAAGTGAAAGGCTGGTATGCTTTTCACTTTATCAGCATGAGTATATTTGTTAATGAGTATGTGTGTGTGTGACTGGATGGTTGTTTTCCTTGTGGTGTGTATGGACAAGGGGGGGTGGGGGTGCTTTTCTGGGACTGTGACTGCAGCGAAGTTCCCGCTGAGACAGAGAAAGCAAGAGAGAGATAAATGAGAGATGTGGATGATGATGAAGAGAGGAGGAGGAGGAAGAGAAGGAGGGTGTGAGATAAAAATGTTTGAAGACTCAAAAACAATCCTGTCATGATTAATTACTGAAGTCGCTCTTCGTGTTGGAGTTTTTCACACTGACGGGGAAGTCTGGCCTGCACAATCAACTGAAGGAGAAAGAGAAAACCTCAAGAAGTCTACAGGAGAAACTTATCTAGGTGTGTAGGTCTTGTGAAGGCGTTGGACTCATTCTCATCTACTGATGTCACTCCCTGGCCATTTTTGGCTTGACTCTGCTCGCTTGGAAATCCAGCTGAATAAATACAAAAAAAAAAAAGTACCTGGTACCAGGTGCTACCAGCTAATGGAAAACCCTAAAACCAAGCAGTCAAGCCGAGTAGGGACTAGTGGAAAAGAGGCATATGTCTCACCAAAGCTGGACAACTGGAAAAACATAGCCTGGTCTATTTAATCTCCATTTCAACAGCATGGATCCACTTCCTGCATATAGATTCACAATGTTGCAAAGCAAACTCAGCTTTCATGAGCAGTGAGTTTAGTTTCATGAACATTGTGTTTAGTTGACTTCTGTGACCTCACCATGCACCAGATCACCAGTGAAATGCCACTGAGATGCATTATGTTTCCTATATTTTCCTTTATCCAGGTAAAAGTCTCATTGAAATTAAAAATCTCTTTTTCATAGAGACCTGGTCAAGAGGGCAGCAGAAGTGGCAACAAATATATAACAATATATCAAGTAAAGAAATGCAACTCATATATAGTACAGGCAAGTGAACACAAACATCCAAATCATATGCAATAAGAGATCATTACAAAAGCAACATCAAAACAGCCACACTGAACAAGAGAGCTATTTCCTCGATCCTCTAAAAAATGGACTCAGACTCCCCCATCGCAACCTGTTCCAACGATTTCCGGTCCTCTCTAGATTATTCCAGGAAATAGGGGCAGCATCACAAAGGTTATTTATACATATAGAGAAGATTAGTGGTCCTAATGTAGAGCCCTGGGGAACTCCTTTGGTACTGGGAAAAAAGAGGAAGAAGACCAAGTAAAGCGGACTTTGTTCTTGCTGACAAGTAATTTGAAAAGCAACTTGTAGCATTTGCAGATATGCCAATATTGTGTAGTCTGTTCAGCGAGGTGGCATGGTCAACTGTGTCAAAAGCCTTCAGCAAATCAAGAAAAAGAACAGCACATTAGTTTTTGCAGTCCATTGCATCAATAAATTCATTCACCGTTTTAATAGCTGCAATTACTCTGCTGTGTTGTTTTCTGAAACCTGAGTGATTCTGGGAAAGAATAGAATTTTTGTCCAAAAATTGTTCACTAATAAGCTTTAAGAGAATTTTGCTAAAACAATTTAGATATCAGCCTGTAGTTATTCACAAATGAAGGATCGCCTGCTTTTAACAAAGGGAGAACATGGGCAGATTTCCATATAACAGGGATCTCATTGTTCAAGAGGGTAAGATTAAAAATATAAGTTAGTCGTGGTGTTGCTATAAAATCTATAGCCAGCTTAAGACGATGAGGATCAAGTTGATCTGGTCCTGCTGCAGCTTTAAAGCCCTGTGGACCTCCATGACAGAGAGAGAGAGAGAGAAAAGTTGAAAGGTTGAACCACAGATTCAATTTGAGTGGTTGTTCATTAAACATTAGACTGTGAGATTGCCAGCTGAAGGAAAAAAAAAAAAAGCTGAAGAAGTTATTTGATAAATCATATCAGTGTGGACCAAAGAAATGTTCCCAGTGTTTTATGAAATCCATGACAGGAAGAACCGGGGCTGTTTGATGTGGTATTCTCAAAGGTTCACTGAGTATATGTAGTTTATGTCTTGAAAAATTTGGTCGGCTGTTAAGATTCTACTAATTTGCCGAGTCTTAAGAATCCTGAGAAGGCCTCAAAATGTGCCGACTGGGAGGAGGCAAAATTTAATGTGTAGAACTATCTACATGATATAACACTATTTTGCTAACTGTGTGGCACTTGCAGACTTACACACTTACAGACTAATCAAAGAACTGAGACTGGATTATTAATCATTTAAAACTGCTTAACCAAGATAGCGATTGGACACACAGTCCTATTAGAACTGCTTCAGCTTTGAGGAAACTGTCCAAACAGAAGAAATGTCAGGCAGCATGAGGCAGCTGAGAGTCATAGGTCATCACAGCATTGCCACAATCTCTCTGTTTAACTTTCCGTCTTGTTATTGCCTAATTAAAAGAGGATTTGTGGGTCTTTTTTTTTACTAGCCACATATCCAGAAATCAGATTAAGAGTACTGGCTGAATGTCAGCACTGAATGTACTGAGTAGCTTTTTGTGCTTTCAAATCTTAACAATTGTCTTTATTTCTTATGAAAGTGCTGATGTACAGTTAAAAACCTCAGTGTGACACAGGGTTTACCCGACAGCTTTTTATTTCTCATAGTTTAATGATGGATTTGGAGATTTCTATGCTTTCTCTTTGTAAAATCTGAAAATGTGCCATTGACAGCACAGAAAACAGTTTCAAAAAGGAGAGGTGGAGATCAGTGAACGCGAGTTAAACACAAAATTGGGAATACGAAACATGGAACTTTTCAGAGGCGAGAGCTCGATTAGCTGCTTGGAAAATAGTGAATGGCAGGGATTGGATGGTAGTGGAAGCAGACAGGCACAGGCAGCTCTCCCACCTGCACACACAGACTGTCTCGCCAACAAACCAATCACTCTCTGAGGAAGCAGCCTCTCACTGGGTGTCACTGGGCAGACAACAAGCAGACACACTCACACTCACAAAAATCAGAGAACTAAATCGCAGTACAAATCACTTTCCAGACCACTGCCAAAAAAATCTCCAGCTCTGTGTTACCGACCGTCTGGCTCGTGTCTTTGCTTCCTGCTCAGCTCTTAGATATATCTGACATGATCTGTGTCTGCAGAAACATGACAGTCACACATGATTTAAGCATTAAAGAAGTACGTGTGCCAACCGGGAGCAGCGACTGAAATTTATCCTGCCCGAAAACCAGACCTGAAAGACATCGTGCCAGCCGCACCCAAAAGCCTAAACAATACCAGGTCAATAGAAGGGCCAACCCAACGCATGGTGAGCGTTCTAATGAAAATGAGCTTCAGGTGCAATGTCCCATGTAGTGAGTCGCAGTGACAGCCAATGCAGACACTTTATGAGATCCTGATAAAAAGAAAAGTGTATTTTATTTTTTTTTGCCTTCTATTGCTTAGATAGCAGCTTCTACAATGTTTTCTGTGACAATGGAACAAAGTACAGAGTACCAGCGTGAGCACAGAGCACGTTTTTTTCTTGCACAAAACACGGTGAAGTGAAAATGGAATTATTTTTTTAGTCCTTTCCAGCAAACAGATCTTCAGACCTTCAGGTCTGGAGTGTGACATCAGATGATTCACGAACATCATGTACAGCGCTGTGCAAAGTTTAAGGCACTAAAAGTAAAGAGAGGGCACTTTCAAAACTAATGCAATCAATTTTATGTACTGTCAGCTTTTCAGGTTATTTGTTCCAAGTGTCTTGGCAAACTCACCACAGTTCCTCTGCGGATTCAGTCTGTCTCATTGTCTTCTGCCTCTTAATGTTTTCCTACCATGACTCCATGATCAGGGCTCTGTTGGGCCCTGACCATCTGTTGAAGGACTCTGTTTTTCTTAGGGCTGAGGATTTGACTGTTTTAGGCCCATTTTTTTATTCTGCAGAATAAATGTGGGACAGATTTGACTCCTCTGTAATTGTACTTAATCTAAATATCTAAAGCCCCTGAATCCATACCATTCATACAGTCTGCTGCTCATCCACTCACTCTTTCAGAACTGCATTCATAAGGATTTGTTGCTGTAAATTTCAAGTATGTCCCTAAAACCTTATCATCAGATGGCGAACTACGATTGGTCAAGATCCAATGTGTAGCGCACCATGGTGCCGTGTCTCTAGTTCAAGTCTAAGCAAAAGAGTATAAATCATATTCCAGACCCGATAATTATCATCTCAGAGTGAAATTAATGTAAGAAGTAAAAACTGTGCTCTACCAGATGGGGAGGCTGGGTTTCACACCATGAAATCAAAGTAAAATGAGTTCAATCTCAGTTCTAATGCAGCTTCATTATTAAATCTATTTTAAGCAGCAGAAGTAAAAATCATCAGCAAAAGTAACTGTCTTGGGAGTGATGATAGATTCATATGCTTGATTATCTGTAACCAGTGCTTTGTTTGTTTTCAATTGTGTTGAACTAACCAGAGTTATGATCAATAATTTACGCCGTGCTTTTTCCTGCATATTGTCCTCATGTGTGATGCGCGTTTGGTGCAGGTAGAAATGGTAACAACGGGTCTTCACTAGCAGTGCTTGTGAACAAACACACACACAAAAAAAAATTCATGACATCCATTTTAATACTGGCGGGAAAGTGCGCCACATCAACCAATCCAAAAATTGATTGTGGCATTTTGTTGCTGAGGAACAGGTGAAAGTTGTGAGGGTGACGGGGGCGAAAGAGAGACAGTGATATTGATAGCGAGTTTTGAAATTTAAGAGACTTTTAGCGTGGGAGTGTCTAGTTGGTGTGTAGTGTAGTGTGTTTTGTGTGTCGTGTAGCCATGATCAAGGCAGATGTAGCCAAAAAGGCAGACTCAAATGTAAACGCTGTCTCCAGGTGTGCGACAGGAGGAGAGACACACCTGGAAGTGTCAGGTCTGTGGGGGGGCCACCTCAGTCTGTGGTGGACAGGAACTGTTTTTTGGGAGTGGCACAGATAATTTGTGTGGCATCTGATTGTTCTGTAAAAAAGTTGTACAAAGAATTGAAGTTTAATGCAAATAGTTGTATATAACTTTGTTGTTTGCTAAATTTGTACATAAGTTTTTGAAAATAGCTTATTTGTATTCTAAGTTATAAAATTTTTTAAGCATGTTTGTGGTTTTCACAGTAAAAAAAATATTTTTTTATACTCGGATTCTATGTTTTTTGTTGGATTTTAGGTCCAGTGTGTTAATACAGTATGTCAAAATGCAAAAATAACTTGTGAGGTTCTGCTAAAAAAATGACACCAAACAAGGCAAGGCAAACGATTTTTAAGGTCAAATATAAAGGTAGTATAATCTAGACACCACATAGGGCAAAATTTTAAAAAAATTAATCTGATATTCGGTAGATAGTCCTGGAGGGCCAAGAACTACATTATCTGGATCTGATCCAGATTCTGGATTTGCAGGGATATTTTTGACATATCTCAGCTGAAAAAAGGACACATCATCCTCATTTGTTACCGTCAGAAGCAGATCACTATTGTCCATGGATGTTTAATATTTGGTCAGGATATGATCCAGATATGTGGATATATAACACAACCTTTGACTCTCTATCAATCTGATCACTCACTTCCCCTATTATTGCCCACCCGTATTTTCTGATTATCAGAGATATAGCTTTACCAAAAATGAAAATGACCATTAAAATGAAAATTATTTTACTTGGGAAATTAGGGGCTCGACACACAAGGAGCGACGTCACTCGCTCTCCATTCATGTCCTATGGAGCTCGTGCAATGAGGCGACAATCGCGTGCCCTCCTCCAGCTAAGCGACATTCGTGCATGTGAAATTTCGAGCTCGTAGATGTAGACGTGCGCATGCGACCAGGCGACGCGACACAACAAAAGTTTAAAAATGTTCAACTTTTGTCGCTGTCGCACGGCACTAAGCCAGTCAGCAAGGGTTTCGTTGACTGACCAATGAGCGGAGAGTATGCTACACGCTGCAGTCTGCAACCACTTTCAGCATGAAGGAAAACATCAGTTTAGCTGTGTTTAACTTTCCTATATTATATGACACCTCACACAGTGATTATCGAGTTACACATAAAAGGCAGCCGTATGGAAACCTGTTGGCGCCAGGCTGACCTTAAACAGACGGATAGAGGGGACTTTAGTGATAATATAGGATGAACCCAAGGTTGTCTTTTTCTTTTGTTGAGGAGACTTAACAGCAACATTTCTGTCAGTTCCAGTAAAATCTTCTAACTCCTCATCTTTATTGCCATGTCTGACACGGACTGCTTTGAAAATGTCAAAATCCCTCATAACCTTCATAACCAATCACATTTCTTGGAGACGAGTGACGTGAGAGCGCGATTCGCAAAGCTGCCGTTGCTATCGCGTCCCGTGCGTTCGGTTTCATCACAGTGGCGATGTCGTTAGTCGCTCCCCGTGTGTCGAGCCCATTACCTTGGTGATTTGAGTGTTTGGAAAGCGACATGTTTGTGAGACAGACAACGTTCAAATCAGCTAAAACGTCTGCAGGGGGCGGGGTTTGTGGTGCGCGGCACCACTTCTTGTTTAAACTGAAAACTGACCAACTCTGCTCTCATTCTGCCTTAATTGTGCGTCCAGGGCTTCTTCAGATTTGAACTGCAGCAAACTGCGTTAACACTTTGTTATCAGACTCTACTGTTGCTCTTCTCTTCTTCCACTTTATGCAGTAAGAATTAGGGTGGCACAGTGGTGCAGTGGTTAGCACCGTCATCTCTCAAGCAAGAAGGCACTGGGTTTGATTCCAGCTGGCTGGGGCATTTCTGGAAAGTTGACCCCAGGTTAAGAGTAGGGTTGGGTGATTGGCTCCATAGTCCAATCATCCTATTGTCGCCTTTTGGCATTGCTGATGGCCACTGGCTGCACACACACACACACACACACACACAAACAGTGCATGGGTGAGAGAGAAAAACCCACACCAGTATTTTAGTACTCACTTTGAGCATGAAGAAATGTTTACATGTTGACACTGATCGACACGTCCTGGCTCTTTACTTATTTACTTTAGACCTGTAGTTCTAATATATGGTCCATTTTTTTATGTGTAAAATATCTCACCCTTTAAGAAGCTTCATAGATCCGTAGCACAGCGTCCACTAGATGCCAACGATGAGAAAAGCCTTGTAACCTACCTGTGTGCTTTCTCTCAGTGTGTCTTTGACTCTCAGTTTCTCTCATAGCACCTACACTCAGAGGAAGTATACATGGACCAAGTGGTGTGAAGTAGATCTGGTTGAATGACTCTGAGAGGGTGTTGCCTAATAGCATTTTGATCACATTATATTATTTTCAGGGACTTTAATGAATCACAGTGACAAATCACTAGATCCCAGGAATCCATAAAATATTATAGCCGAGGCGCTCCAGGGACAATGACACCTACACTCCTGTGCCGTAATTTGCCAGATTGTTGCTTTCTTTTACTTTGTATCAGCATGTTGCCAGCAGTGTTAGAGTTGAGACTAGAAAAGAATTGTGCTTATGGCAAAAAAAATTGGATTAACAAGACCCTGTACACATGTACAGTACTGTGCAAAAGTCTTGAGTCCACTCGTTGAGTCATTTCTTCATTTTGTGCTTCCAAGTAGTCAGACCCTCTTGCCATTTTTAGTTGACTGTTCCATCCAAAACAGCCGAGCGGTTGCACCCGCTCCGTGCTGCGTGGTCTTGAGCAATAGTCCTTCAGGCTTTCTGAAGGTTTCTTAAAGTTTTTCTTTGGACATTGGCTAGTTTTTCATGCATTGTCAGTCCCGGGAAGATGATTTTTTTTTTTAACCACTTAATGCTTAGCTATGAATCATTCAACCAAGAAAGGGTACCTGACTTAAGGGATGAGTCAGTATTGTGTCTACACATAGCAGACAACTTTGGGCACTTTGTTACTAACAGCCTGTTGCGAAAGCACATCATGTGTTCCCATTTCTTAACATGACAAAGATAACACAGTTTGACAAGCATAAAATGTTTTTGCACCAACAAGGCAACCCCCAAAGCGCTGTTAGCTGAAAACTTGGCATACCTTGGCATGCTGTGCAATGCATCCTTAAAAAAGAAGCGGCAGCCTTGAAAAAATGGAAGGGTGGCTTAAAGGAGCCATTTTTAAAGAAGGGGAGCAGGGAGAAAAGACTGAGGTATGCCAAATGACACAAGACTTGGACTGAAAATCAGTGGCAACAAGTCTGATGGAGGGATGAATTCAGATTTGAAATTTTTGGTTCACATTGTCAATCTATATGGAGGAGGTCAGGAGAGAGGTAGAACAGTGAGTGTCTGCAGCCATCTGTAAAAAATACAGCTCTGTCATGGTTTGGAGCTGCATTCCAGCCAGTGGTGTTGGAGATCTTGTCAAAATTGATGGAATAATAAAAGATGTAGAAAGGTACGGTCAGATTTTGATCCATCATCGACGTGGAAAGCATCGGATTAACAGCGGCTTCTTTTTTCAGCATGCCAATGATCCCAAACACTCTGCCAATAAGGTAAAAACATACCTGGTTAGAAAAACACAAAATATATTTGCACATTTCAATAAATCGCTCTACCTATTTTCCATTTTCCAACAAAATATAAAGACACGAAGAGTGACTCAAGATTTTGGCACAGTCCTTCAACTCTCTGAAATCATCAATCAAGCTTTTGCACAGACTTTGTCCCACTTGTTTGCTAGTGTGATCTGGCCCTTAGGCTTTTGCTTTTATTCAAGGTTACAGAAACATTAAGCATTCCTATCTGCTACCATAATCATCATACCTTTGCTTCCCTACTAACAATAAATGACAGTGCTTCCTTTATTGGCAGTGTTTATACTCTATGTAAGTCATGTGGTTTAGGATCATTGTATATGAATTTAATTTAACGTCTATCAGCCACATTAGCACCAGATCAACACAGAGGGCTCTAGCAAAATACACTGATTTGTTTGGTAGAATCTTAAGGTTTTGTGAAACACATCCATAAAATATGCAGTCATACACTCTCACTAGATTATTTACACTTCCAAAACCAGTTATGCTATGTTCTGATAGGCCTCAATACTCCTTCAACCCTTGATGGCAAGTGTTTAAAAGCTGGTGTACTGCAAGAATGCAAGAGCACTAAATGCTTCCATCCAATCATGGATGGAAATAGAGGGAATTCCAGAGTTGCTCATCATCCTATCAATGGTTGAGGCCAAAAAAAGATTGTACATATTGGATATTCCTAAATTATTCAGTCTCTGCATTTGAACATATTTCCGTTTTAAATCAGACGTTACAGAATCTTCAGGTTATGGCCCAGCATGGCGGCATCTGTCATTATTCCTCACATATGGAGATATAGATCAAATAAGCATCATTTCTGCTGCTAATACCACCCTGTCAGACATTTTATCCACCACGAATGAGATACCACTGCTGACTTGATGCAGTGTTAATGTTGTTGTGTAGCCTTGCCTTTGGTTTTAGCACCTCAGCAGTGAACGCAGCGGTTACAAGCTGTTGTGGGGTGATCTGTTGACTCCCCATAGTCCTGCTTGCTACTACTGTAAGGAGAGGTTGGGGGTGGGGGGGTCTGCTAGCAACACAAGCTGTGAGCAGGGACGCTTGCTGGCCTGGTACAAGCTGTTAACTCACTGGTCCTGCTACAGAGCTGTAGGACGGCAGCGAGGCAGACTGTGGTGAACGCTGGCTGGGCTGGTACAAGCTGTCGCGGGCTGTGCTGTTTACAAGCTGTATGCTGAACACTGGAGCTAACAAAGCTATATGGTATGATAAGATATATGTGTATAAAGCCTAACCAGTGCAAGCAGGAGTCGACTGGAAGCAGCTGTGTTAGTGTAGGCAGTGTTAGCGTGCCGGTCGTGCTAACCTGCTTGTCACTATGTTCTGCCAGGGTGGTAGCAGGTCTGGGGTGCTGCAACATGTTCCCACTGCCATCCATCTGTCAGCCCTTGCTCCCAGCGCAGCATCTCTCACCTAATGTAATGTTTTCATTATATTGCTCAATATGGACGCTATAGCATTTTATGTGGTGTAGCCACGCAGGCAGAAAGGAGGAGCGTTTGAAGTGTTTGGATCGCAGCAACTTGTTCATATGAGCGTCCATCTGTTCCAGACCTGCTGCCCTCACAGTCAGAGCTTATGTTGTGACATTCTCAGCTGTATGTAAGAGATGATATATGAAACCGATAACATCTCTGTGGAGACGGATTGTTTTTCTACAGATTTCTTAACATGGAAGTGAAAAATAGCCTGAACTAGGAGTTTATTTGGTGCCTGACAGTAATGGAAAATCTCACAATGAGTCAAATCAAACAGAGAAAAAAGGAACAGAAATAGGACCAAAGGTTCTAGTTAACAAGATGACAAGTAAATGTGGCCGAATGCAGCTAATTGTTATGTTTTTTGGGATGCCACTGCAACATTTGGTTTTTGCAAAACAAACTCCAATGGAACGACCGTGAAGTATGTTTACCTAATATTGAAAGAGTAAGAATAATTATCTGTGGCTGTAGCTCAGGAGGTAGAGCAGGTCATCTACTGATCGGAAGGTTGGTGGTTCGATCCCTGGCTGCTCCAGTCTGCACGCCAAAGTATCCTTGGGCAAGATACTGAATCCCGAATTGCTCCTGATGTGTTCATCGGAATGTGATTGTGTGTGAATGTTAGATAGACAGCACTCAGCTGTAGAAAGTGCTTTTATGAATGTGTGTGAATGAGATGTGTGTAAAGCGCTTTGAGTGCTCGTGTAGAGTAGAAAAGTGCTATATAACAACCAGTCCATTTACCATTCATTTGCTTTGGCAAATGAACAAGATAGAGTATATGAAGAAGTCAGTGCCAATCAGAATAAATAGAGTAAAAGTATGAGGATAACAGCGTATGTAACTGCTGGTTGTGTAAGTAGAAAAAAGTATTACATCTTTACCAAAGCTTCAAGTAGACAGATTATTACCAGGTTCTGAAATTATTTCCCAAATTGTCTGTTATAAACACCCATCACAGTACAGATTCCTACACAATGATCTGATTATTACTAAAAATAAATTGCATTGTTTTAGCAGAATGGATGTAAACATCCATTGCTTAGCAACAAATAGCAGACAGACACAGTGAGAGGTTTGCTGGTGAAGATGGTGTAACATTTAGCCACAAAAATAGAGCTACAAGAGGATGATTATTGAATATACATTATATTGTCAGAAGTATTCACTCAGCCATCCAAATCATTGAATTCAGGTGTTCCAGTCACTTCCATGGCCACAGGTGTATAAACCAATCACCTAGGCATGCAGACTGCTGCTACAAACATTTGTGAAAGAGTGGGTCGCTAACAGGAGCTCAGTGGATTTCAGCGTGGTACTGTGATAGGGTGCCACCTGTGCAACAAGCTCAGTTGTGAATTTTCCTCACTACTAAATATTCCACAGTGAACTGTTAGTGGGATTATAACAAAGTGGAAGTGATTGAGAACGACAGGTACTCAGCCATGAAGTGGTAGGCCACGTAAAATCACAGAGCGGGGTCAGTGGATGTTGAGGTGCATAGTGGTAAATGGTTTAGTTCTTATACAGTGCTTTTCTACTCTATGTGAGCACTCAAGTGCTTATACAACACATTTGCATTCACCCATTTACACCCCATTCATACAAGCACTTCCATATGAAACTAATCGAAGCGCCAACCTTTCAGTTAGTGGGTGACCTGCTCTACCTCCTGACCCACAGCCACCCCATTTCTAGTTTTTTTTTCTTTCTGCACAGAGGTTACCAACTTTCTGCAGAGTCAGTCTCTACAGACCTCCAAACTTCATGTGGCCTTCAGATTAGCTCAAGAGCAGTGTGTATAGAACTTCATGGAATGGGTTTTCATGGCTGAGCAGCTCCAAGCCTTACATCACCAAGCACACTGCAAAGCGCTGGATGCAGTGGTGTAAAGCACGCCACCACTGGACTCTAGAGCAGTGGAGACGTGTTCTCTGGAGTGACGAATCATGCTTCTCTGCAATCTCTGGAAATTTGATGTACGTGTCTGGGTTTGGTGGTTGCCAGGAGAACAGTACTTGAGTGACTGCAGTGTGCCAAGAGTAATGTTTGGTGGATGAGGGATTATGGTGTGGAGTTGTTTTTCAGGAGTTGGGCTCGGCCCCTTAGTTCCAGTGAAAGGAACTCTTAATGCTTCAGCATACCAAGACATTTTGGACAATTTCACACTCCTGACTTTGTGGGGATAGTTTGGGAATGGTCTCTTCGTGTTCCAACATGACTGCACACCAGAGCACAAAGCAGGACCATAAAGACATGGATGAGCGAGTTTGGTGTGGAAGAACTTGACTGGCCTGCAGAGTTCTGACCTCGGCCAGATGTGGTGGGTGAGGGGTGGATCTGACTGTGGAACTGCACAGTAATTAGCATATCTGGATAATCTTCCTTTTTGAGACTTAGAATGTCCTAAATTTTCAAAATGGACTTGATGATTTATTCAGTATGACCCAAGGTGAGTGACTGAGCCCATAAACTCAACAGGAAAATGTTTACAAATGTCAAGTCCGAGGCCATGCTCTCGTTAAGTCACACAACCCTAGAGAGTGGTCAGTGACCTCCTGGAAACCTCCGGTTGCAAGAGAAAAATGTGTATCCCCTGATGGGTTGGC
>JAMQGT020001497.1:0-56873 GCA_024447675.2 Pterophyllum scalare | reverse complement strand
GTGTAACCCTACTTGGTTCAGTTACGTATTGCTCTGTACTTGACACATTACAACAACCTGTGAATTTTGATGAGTCGGATGAACTGCTACTGAGGATCTGCTTTTTTCCCCCTCCACTTTAAGCAGCAGTTACACTGTGCAATAATGTCATAGAGTAATGTTATAGATATGAGTCAAAACAGCAACATTTAAAAGAGGCAGAGTACCTACTGTGTTTTAAAAACAAACAAACTGAAAAACCACCTCATGCCCATACGTCAGCCTGCACTGCATGTGATGCATGCAAGGAGCGGTGAGGAAACCACAATAACTCACCACAGTATTTCCACTCCTGTGGAAAAAAAAAAGAAAGAAAAGAAAAAAGGTTAGGCCACTCTAAAAACTGACAGTTGGTTCCTATCTAATGAGAAAGAGTCTTGAAATAAAATTAATAGTATAAATACTAAAAGCAGTTAATTAAAACCATTAAAAATTGTGCATGCCAAGCAGCACATATGTGGTAGCCTGGACCAAGCAGACTGGGAGCCGCCTAAAAGCAAAGCAGCAGCGTGGCATGGAAATCTGAAAAGTGTAATATGGCATAAGTATACTGAACAGATAAGCAAAAAACAAACAACAAGGACAGATAACTTAGAGGGGATATCCCTCCTACTTTACCAAAATCCTTTAAATTATCTGTCCCAAAATTAGGTTCAACTCTAAAGGTATCACACAACAGGTCTTGCTTGTTCTTGGTGGTGTTCTTTTCTAATTCCAGCAGTGAGGTCAGCTTGTTGATTTACTCTTAATATGAAGCTGTTTAGTTTAATTTAGTTTGTGGACATCCACAAACTATAGTTTTAAATGGACGGATGGATGGTACATCCTGTACAGGTTGCCAGCCTGTCACAGGGTGTCTCATGATTTATTTATTATCTCAATACTCATTAGCATGTGTTCTCAAAGGTGAAGAAATAAGAAGAGAGGAAAGGTGAAAGCAAAGGAGATGGAAAAAAGGTGGAGGAAGAGCAGGCCATATTTCTCCAAGTTGAACTACATGCCTCCATGGGTCACCACCCATCTCTACAGCTGCTCCACACTAGATCAAATTTGCGAATATCGTTTACAACCTGCTGGTGTTCCTCAGATTGGTAGCTACGCATAAAGATTTCTAAAGAGGAATGTTGTATGAGGGTCTCAGATCTTTTGGTATTTGGTAAAGTCAGAAGTTAGGATGTCACTCTTAGTTTACTAGTGCTGAGAAATGCATTGCTCTTTCACTCAGCTCTGACATGTCTCCAATAAAGGACTTAAATGTGACCATTGAAATGATCAATGGAGACAGTAGTTATTAAGTACCTACAAGTGCAGGTACAGTTAGTTTCAGACTGAGAAAAGCAGTGAAAGTCAAGAGCATTTCTGTGAAAGCCAAAGAAGACGCTAATGTAGAATGGACAGAAGGACGTGTACCTGTCGAGATTGCAAAATGAAGGAATACTTAATTGCAGAAAATAATAAAGGTAGGAGGGTTTACTCTCTTTAAACTTGGACAGCGTTTGTTGTTCTTTAAAGATGTTAGTTTGTATCAATGGTTACACCAAACACGTGTGTGAGATGTGAGCTCAGCTCAAGTCACAAAAATGGCTGAGAACTAATTAAATTAACAAATTAAAGTTAAAAAAATATTAATTCTAATATTTGTGACACTTAAATGAATTATACAGAAGATGGACAAAAGGAAGAGTCATGGAGTTAAATACAGTAAAGAGTACTTTTTGTGAATATAAACTGACTTAGGTTAAATGTTAATCAAACTTCTGTTGCAGGCACTTTACTTCCCAAAGAGGTCCAGACTTTTAATTTCAGGCTCAAAATTCCAGAGGGGTAAGTGGGAATTTGCAGCTTCCAGCATAGATAGAGTGTCATAGCTTGTGTCATTTTTGTAATGTGTTTTACAGGAACAGGCTGCCATCCTTCCAGGGAAAACATGGAAAAATCACCTTTACGTGTGAAGCAAAGATATTGAGAAACTGGCGATTGTCTTCCAAAGTACTGAAAGAGATCAATTTTGTTTCTAAGCTCTGTCCATCCACTGGTGATGTGATGGTAAACACTGCAATTCATATGTTATAAATTTTATATTTGGAAAGTGTGTTGTAATGACTAAATGTTTACGATAAAAATGTCATTTGGTAACCTTAGTTACCTGTCCATACTTTTAATATGTATCAGTTCTAAGATATCATCAGTGTAAATGTAGCACAGCAGAGTTCAGTGTTTATGATGTTTGCCTGAATGAGTTCAGAAGCTTGAAAACAACACGGAGGCATGTTCTTCTGCATTGCCAGACGCTGAGAGTAAATTACACCTCAAAAGGACCTGATAAATGTGTTAGTGAACCTGAAATCCTATTTGGAAAACAGACACCAGTTAAAAGTTCTGCAAGCTGTGTTAGGAGACAAGAAGGTTGGTTACTGGTTCTATGTGCCAATGGTGGGTGCTGAGGCAACATGAGGCAGAATCATGGGCACGTCCACTTCTTGCAAGTGATCACTTGATAGAACAGCATGAGGCCCTCCAGCTGTTGTTACACAAAGGAACTCAAAGTGACATACTTAAATGATGTTACTTTTATATGAAATGTTTTGGAGGTTGTGGATGTGTTTAATCACAGAATTAATTCATTGTCTATGCAGTCTTTTTTAAAATTAAAACTATAGGCACTGATCCAAGAAGAGGTCTTTGCTTCTTTTGTTAAGTCATTTCTAGACCCAAAGAATGATATGTGGTCATAAGAAGTTATTACCAACCCACAGCATGGTCTTTCCCATGATTTGGGAGGTGCAGTTCCTTATCTTTCACCACTGCAAAAGGTTAAAAACACAGATGCTGAGCTTCTTACTGCTACAAAGAAAAGGCAACACATTGCTCCTGTTTTAGCTTAGTTGTACTGGCTGCCTGTAAACTATGGAATTGATTTATATATATATATATATATATATATATATATATATATATATATATATATATATATATATATATATATATATGAACGAACCACCCTTTTAAGGGTCATGAAGTCCTTTTTAGTGCAGTTTCCCATCCAGGCAGTGATGCTCCCACGCATGATGCTCTGGTGAAGGTGTAAGCAAGTGCTTCCAGGTTTCTGGGATCATCCTCCCAAGAAGTTGTCTCAGGTTCACCCCCAAATGTTTTCAGTGAAACTCACACTTTTATTTATCAAATCCAGTGACGGGGTATGAAATATTGATTTTTACATGTTTTTGCTGAAAGTTTGTTTTTGTCAAATGATCATAAATTTGTAGTATTTACAGCCTTCCAGACCTTATGCCTTGTAGCTGTAACTTTGCAGAACTAATGTGGAGACATTTCACTCCATGCATCCCAGGGCTGGATTTAGTCTGGCATGTTTGAGTGAGACAAAAATCAGAGCTTTCAGCAGCTGACTAGTCACCTGCAGATTGCTGGTTTGAATTTCTTTTCAGATGCTAGCAGTTCTGCGATGACTGCTTGTGTCATTGTCATATAATTTCCTTCATTAGTAAGAATGAAATGCAGCCTGTTTGTAGCCTTGAAGGCCAGGCTCCGCATCCTGGAAAATCTTGTAGCTAGCCAGGCCTCTGTAGTTGACGCAAATGGATTACACAGCAGTGGTGAATAAATTTCATTACTGTAGGTGACTTTCTGGAAGTGCTGCAACTAAGAATATAATTCCTCCTCTGTTATCTTCAATGCCATATGCCAACACAGTGCAGAGCACCTACCTAAACTTTACTCCTGCTGAGGTCAATTATCTCATAAATAGTGCTGCATCCTCACTGTGTACAACTCTGCATACTGTGACCTCTCTGAAAAAGACAGCTTCAAATCAGAAGTGCTTGACTCCCTTGTATAACTGCCACAGAGCAAGAGGTAGGGTACACCCAGGGTAGGTTGCCAGTCTGTCACAGGGCTAGCACAGAGAGGCAGGCAACCATTATCACGTGTGATATTGTCCCATATTGTTTCTTGCATGTAGTTCACTGAATCATGACATGATTAAGTGGATGTGTATTTTCCCCTGTAAACAGAGAAAATAGGTCTGCAGGTGTCATTTCCTCAATAAACCATCAGATCTTTGCCCTAGAAATTAAAATAGAGTGGGTGCAGTTATCATTTTTGTATTACATCAGAACTATGAAAACCACTAAGTCTGTTAAAAAAGGTTTTACAGCAATATTATTTTTTTCAGTTTTAAAGATCAATTAGTCCATGTATTATCAAGAAATAAAGACTTAATTTGAAAAAAAATAAAATTTTCAGATTTGGTCTCACATTGTCATCAAGCAGACCTACAGGACATGCATTGTGCATAGGCTCAGTCAATGTTCCCAAGAAAAGTAGAGTATTTGGTGGTATCAAACAGGTCATCGGTGATTAGGTTGTGTGCAACTGAAACTCCCCTACAGGATTTATCAACCTTAAAAAACTAATGTGTGGAGGACTTTTTGAGGTGACAGACAGATTCTTTAACCAAGCCAAAATATTCACCGACCTAAAAATCTTGGCCACCATGAAAGACAGAATGATCTTCCTATAGGGTGAGTGAAATGCACCCTCTTTTATTCATTTAGTTGTTTTACTGTTGACTGAACTGTTTTTGAATTCATGTGGTTAAATTGAATATTGAACCATGTTTGGTTGGATTTAGCTGCATGTGACAGTCCACTGAAGTTAGAGAAAAAATAGCTCTACTAAGCTGCATCCATGGGATGTGACATAAAAATTTAAAAGGGAATGAAAATTTTCTTTGAGATCCTTTTATCCACTAAATGCACCTAAGCATTTTTTTTAGTGCAAGACACTGAACATTAAAGATCACTGAACATGCCATTATATGTTAAAAAATCCTGGATTTGTCAAATATCCCCTAAATGTAACTACATTGTGTAATAAATGAAACCATATCCATAACCAAACCAAGGCTGACTATACCATCTTATCATGAACATTATCATGAACTGCTGGTTAGGAAGCTGGATGGCCATCACAGTATCCTGCTTGTCTCCACTGGCAGCCCCTCCCCTACCCACCCTAGTGCTCTCCAGGTTTAAATGTGCTATTTGCTTTGCCGAGGTGTTTTTTTTTTAACCTTGTAAGGTGTTCATATTGAACACAGTACGAGATGATTTTTTTTACCCTAACGATCCCAGTCTATCTCTCTGTTTTTAAAGGTAGCACCGGTAAAACAGCTGCATGACCTCAGACACCTGTCTCCCCTGTTTGTCTCTGTTGTTTGTATTTCTTGTTTGTTTGTCTTCTTGGGTGGGTGTTCTGTTAACTGTAACTGTAATTTCCCCACTGTGGGATTAATAAAGTATCATCATCACCATTATCATCATATTGTCAACATAAGGTTATGAGTATATGGGAAACTTATGTACATATGGAAATGTAATTATGATATGGATATGCTATTGAGGGCATATAAAGAGATGTTGTTTTAAATGTCTGAATAAAAAAATAAAAAATAAAAAAATAAATATAGAAACCATGTTTACTTTTCCACCACTAGATGGAGACAGATGTAAGAGAAACAGCAAAGGTTGTAGTGGATGTTTGTAAAGGAGGTTTCAGTATGATTTCATTTCAGAAGTATTTTGACAAATATTTATGGAATGTATTTGCAGCACTTACTGCTCAGCCAGGGGTAAATTTGGGTTGGGAGATAATTATCTCGTTATCACAAAATAACAACTACCATTTTCTCCAGATAACGAGATAAATAACTCGTTATCTCGAGAAAACAAACTTTGTTTTCAAGATAACGAGTTAATTTACCGATAGTTTTCTCGAGATCACGAGATGATTATCTTTTCTTGAATGCTCATGATCAGTTTCTTAGTGTTCTTAAAACTTTTCCAAGAACGGACTCAAGCTGAAAATGCCAGATTGTGGAGAACATGTCAGGTTCTGGCTTTTGCCAATAAATAAATACATAAAAATAAATAAATGCCAGTATTTAAACTGTTCTAAACGAGTTGCTGGCCTATAATATATGAAATGAATGTCTCGTGAATGATATCAGGTCATTTTGAGCGATAAAGAACATTCCTGGTACAGGGTGCGGTCAGTTTTTGGCAGCGTGGCTTTTATATGTACTTTATCAGGTAAAAAGTCTCTTTTTGCATTAAAAATTACTTTTTCAAAAGCAGCTTTGACTTCGATTTTCTCAAGAAAACAAAGTTCGTTTTCTAAGAAAACTATCAGAACTATCAGAAAAAAGTTTATACGTACCACGTCTGCTCTCAGCTTCCGTACAAACCTCCACCAAGGCAGCTCACTCTCTGGGCAGTATTTACTTTTAAGGGAATAGCATTGGGGCAGCATGGTGGAGGGGTGGTTAGCACTGTTGCCTCACAGCAACAAGGCCCTGGTTTCAACTCCATCATGTGACGGGGGCCTTTCTGTGTGGAGTTTGCATGTTCTCCTCATGTGTGCATGAGTTCTCTCCGGGTAATCCAGCTTTCCACCACAGTCCAAAGACATGCAGTTAGTGGAGTTAGGTTAATTGATGAGTCTAAATTGCCCAAGTGTGAATGTGAGTGCAAATAGTTGTCTGTCCAGGGTGCACCTTGCCTTTCACCCTGTGGCAGCTGGAATAGGCCAGCCCTAACTATAAGCTTTATCAAAAAGTTAAGTTAAACTTTTTTAAATGCACTTTAAAAATAAAATACATTTTATGAAAGTTTGAGATGATAAAAGTTTGACCTTTTTTGACCTCAAAGAAGAGGTCCAAAGTAACATGATATTTAGAATCCCCATAGATCATTACCTTTATGGCTACATGCTGTCAGTTGACAATACATTGTATTAATACAAACAATGGTATAGTTTTAAACGGTTTTAAATGGCACTATATAGCATTATTACTTTGACCTTCAGATCAATCTATTGACCTTGAAGGAGAGGTCAGAGGTCAAATGTGACGTGGTATTTTAAATCTTTATACAGTGCTGTCTATATGTTGACAATACACACCACACTCATCAGAATCATAGTTTCTAAGTTATAAGGCTTATTGTCAATTTTTGACCAATGAATCATTAAGTTGACCTTGACGATTCTGCCGGATACAAGACAAATTTCAATGGATTGCTAACATGACCCCACTCTATACCCCTAAAACGTTTTATCAAAATTAAACCAAATCTTGTGTTTGCAGACAGAATGACACGCACACATGCAAGCACTACCAAAAACACAAACTCTTTGCCGGAGGTATATTAAATGTTAAAATATTTGATGGTACACTTAGAAAAAAGGTCAAAAACATCTCTCTAAAAAGAACATGCAGTACAGCTGAGATTTGTAAAGCTGCATCTGATTAAACCAAAAGACTGCTGGAACAATGTCCTTTGGACAGACGAGATCAAAGTGGAGATTTTTGGTCATAATGTACAACACAATGTTTGGAGGAAACCAAACACAGCACATCAGGACAAACACCTCATATTAACTGTCAAGTAGGCTGGGGTGACGATTTGGGTTGGTTTTCCAGCTGTCGCACGAGAACATCTACAACTTGAATGGCTGAAAAAAAGATGATGATGGCTCACACAAAATCCAGACCTCAACCCAAATGAAATGCTGTAGCAGGACTTTAAGAGAGATTTGCATAAACAAATACCCGCAGACCTCAATGAACTGAAGCAATGTTGTAAAGATGAATGGGACAAAATTCCTCCACAGAGTGAGAGAATGAAAGTCATACAGAAAACAATTACTTCAAGTCATTGCTGCCAAAGGTGGTTCTATAAGCTACTGCATCATGGGGTGTACTTCCTTTTTTTCTCCACAGGATTATATAGTTATAGAGTTTGTTGTAAGGAGGAAAAACAACAAGAGGAAAGAACATTTGTGATGGACATTTGTGATGCTTCCAGCATAGAAAAAAGATTAATATGATTTATTGTGTTAAATATTTGAGGGAATGCTTGTTAGATGACAGCCTTCATTTGAATAAATACTTGGGAAAGTGTTTTGCAAGCCCTAAACTTTAGGATAATTGTAGTATGTGTAATATGTGTTTTCCAAGTCCTAAACCTTAGGATAATTGTAATATGTGTTTTCCCAAGTCCTAAACTTTAGGATAATTGGATGATCTTGTCATGGTCTCTGGGTCTCTGACCAGGGTTTTGAATTTTCTTTGTTTACTTTTGTGTTTAAGTATATTTTATGTTTGAGTTGTTTTATTGCTTCATTTGAATCTTTAGTTATTATCTCAAGGTTCTTGTTGCTTTAATTTAGTTCTTTATATTCTAAGTACAGTTTATTTTATGTTCTGTGTAGAGTTGATTTTCTAGGCTTGTTACTTGAATCTTCTGTTCTTGCTCACTGCCTGGTTTCTGTTTATTGTTATTGGTTATTCATATTATTCCTTGCTTTCAGTTTATAGTTTATTCCTGTGTTCCGGTGTCTTGTTAAGCCTTCATCTTCTCCCCATTTGTTACTCACTTCCTGTTTTACTTTGCTATTTAGTTCTCTCCTGTGTTTGGTATTAAGTTTTACGTCCCCTGTCTTGTTATCACTGATTTGTTTCACCTGTTCCTTATTTCCCCCAGCTGAGAAACACATATGTGAACAGAAACAAGCCGGTAGGGATGCATTCATCACATATATGGTAAGTTTATGATGGTGATGTTAATAGTTATGGAAAACATGGTATTTTCTTGTGGCACTAAAACTTCCCAACAGGAGGAGTCTTTCTACAAGAGAAAACCAAAGGCTCTTTAAATGTGTTTTCTGGGAGAGGCCTGGGTGTTGTTAAGCAGTTTCTTTTGATCCCTGCTTTTTGGCACTTATGTGTGTCTGTGTGTAGACTGCCAGGAGAAAAGAATGCAACAAGAAACCAACGAAACACTGAAGTAAAACTTCTGTTTTGTCAAAAATGCATTTATGTGTTTTCTATGTGCTTTAAATGTACAAATATATCTGTTTTTTCCTAAAGTAAGTCTGACACTGTCTCCTGCACCGGCAGTGTTTATTCTAATGACAGGGCACAAAGTTTACTGAACAGAATACAGCAATCTCAAAATGACATGGCAACCCCCATTCCAAACCACATCCACATGCCAGATTAAATAGTGAAGGTTTTTTTTCTTTTTTGGTAAAAGGTGTCAACAATTTAGCTTCTACAACAGACAGCTTCTCATATTTGTATTTCATTAGTCTTGAATTCAGGCCTGTACCTCAACAAACCCAAGACATCTTTTCCTTATAGTTATCTTTAAAAGTTAACAACCATGGTCCTCCTAATCTGTGCCAATGGTGGAGCCAAACCATTTTTAACATTTATATTATAGCGGCCCATGAACTGATTTTTCACTTTTTTGTTTTGCTTTCTTGCGGTGAATCATAATAAGCCAAAGAAAAATTTGCTTATGCTGACATGAATACCATGTTCAACTACAGTATGAAGAATCAAAAAAATCTGTCCATACCTGGGTTCCACCCCAAGCGATGTCACAGGTTAGTCTAGCCAAATTTTTAAATATTATTACATTCATCTGAAAGGGACTGTCACTAGATCAACCACCCTTTGCAGAAAGCTTATTTACAACACAGAAATCTCATTCTTTTGGTCACTACCCAAAGTTTGCGGCCCTAGGTGAGAGTAGGGACATAGATCGATGGTAAATCAATAGCTTCACTTTACACTCAGTTTTCTCTTCACAGTGGACCAGTAGAGCATCTGCATCACTGCAGCTGTGGCCCAAATCATCTGTCAATCTACTGCTCTCCTCTCCCTTCACTTGTGAACAAGATCCCTAGATACTTAAACTCCTCCACTTGGGGCAGCAACTAGTCCCTGACCAAGAGCAGGCACTCCACTCATTTCCAGCTAAGCACTATAGCCTCAGACTTCGAGGTGCTTATTCTCATACGTGTTGCTTCACTCTTGGCTGGGAACTGCTCCAGTGCAATCTGGAGGCCACCACCTGATGAAGCCATCAGGATCACATCATCAGTAAAAAGCAGAGATAAGATTCTGAGAACACCAAGGCAGAAGCCTAGAAATGTTGTCCATAAAAATTATGAACAGAATTAGTGATAAAGGGCAGGCCTGGTGGAGTCCAATACCCACGGGAAACGAGTCTGACTTATTGCTGGCAATGCAGATCAAGCTCTCAGTGCAGCTGTGAAGGGACTGACACCCCATACTTCTGCAGCAACCCCCACAGGATGCCGTGAGGAATGCAGTTAAATGTCTTCTCCAGGTCCACAAAACACATGTTGACTTGATGGATAAAGAGGTGGCCCAGCATTCCACAACCAGAATGAAAATCACGTTGTTCCTCCTGAATCTAAGGTTCGACTAACAGATGAACTCTCCTTTCTAGCACCCTGGCATTGACCTTATCAGGGAGGCTGAGGAGTGTGAACCCCCTATAGTTGGAGCACACTCTCTGGTCCCTCTTCTTAAAGATGGGAATTACAACCCCAGTCTGCCAATCCAGAAGCACAGTCCCAGATCTCCTTGGAGTTAAATTTATGCTCATCTTTTTATTTTCATTTTGTTATCAAGCTGACATACATGTTACAGATTTCTACTCTACTTGAGCATATTGGACTTGAAATCAAAATGTGGGAGGAAGAAGTGTTGATTTTCAGACTTACAACTATTTTTGTGTTTTTAAATGCATAGTGTAAAAATGATTACCATAACCTCGTCTGATTGCACTGACTTAAAGATACACACTTCATTCAGCATAGATCATGTACACACCTTCAGACACCTTTTTAAAAAAAAAAAATCTTCACACTGACTTGATTGCCAGTGTATAATTTTAAATCCAGTCTGCTTGAGTACTGAGACAAAAGAATTAAAAAAAACATTGTTACCAAAGGTATTCACTCATCTGCCTTCACATGCTTATGAACTTGAGTGACATCCCATTCTTAATCCATAGGATTTAATATGATGTTGGCCCACCCTTTGCAGCTATAACAGCTTAGACTCTTCTGGGAAGGCTTTCCACAATGTTTAGAACTGTATTTATAGGAATTTTTGACCATTCTTCCAGGACTGCATTTGTGAGGTCATACACTGATGTTGGATGAGAAGGCCTGGCTCATGGTCTCCACTCTAATTCAAGTTAAATCAATTCAATTTTATGTATATAATGCCAAATCACAACAGTTGCCTCAAGGCACTTTATATTTGTAAGGTAAAGATCATACAATAATTACAGAGAAAACCCAACAATCAAAAAGCCCTTCATGTGCCAGCACTTGGCGACACTGGGAAGGAATAACTCTGGGTTGAGGTCAGGACTCTGTGCAGGCCACTCAGGTTCTTTAACACCAAACTTGCTCATCCACATCTTTATGGACCTTTCTTTGTGCACTGATGCAGTCATGTTGGAACAGGAAAAGGCCATCCAAAAACTGTTCCCACAAATCTGGAAGCATGAAATTGTGTGAAATGTCTTGGTATGCTTGGTAAGCATTAAGAGTTCCTTTAACTGCAACTAAGGGGTGGAGCCCAACTCCTGAATAAAAAAAACCCACACCATAATCCTCCCTCCACCAAATTTGGAACAATGCAGTCAGACAAGTACCGTTCTCCTGGCAATTGCCCAAACCAAACTTGTCCATCTAATTGCCAGACAAAAAGGTGTGATTTGTCACTCCAGAGAATACGTCTCCACTGCTCTAGAGTCCAGTAGCAGTGTGCTTTACACTGCTGCATCCAACGCTTTGCATTGTGCTTGGTGATGTAAGGCTTGGAACTTGCAGCTGCTCGGTCATGGAAACCCATTCCATGAAGCTCTCTTTATACTGTTCTTGAGCTAATCTGAAGGCCACATGAATTTTGGAGGTCTGTAATAACTGACTCTGCCTCAGCATCCACTGACCCCCACTATGTGATTTGGCTGAATTGCCATCATTTTCAATTGCTTCCACTTTGTTAGAATACTACTAGCAGTTAACCGTGGGATATTTAGCAGTGAGAAAATTTCACGGCTGGACTTGTTGCACAGGTGGCATCATATCACAGTACCACACTGGAATTCACTGAGCCCCTGAGAGCTTCTACAAACATTTCACAAATGTTTGTAGAAGCAATCTGCATACCTAGGTGCGTGATTTTTTTTATACACCTATGGCCACAAAAGTCATTGGAACACCTGAATTTAATGATGTGGACAAGTAAGTGAATGTGTCTGGCAGTATGGTATGTGTCACTGTTGAACTACATAGACTGCACGTGCACAGTCATGTCTTTTTACCAGTGGATGTTGGGAGTGATGTGTATGAATACGGGGCGTGTGAGAGATTTACTCAATGCTCTCGGTACTTGGAGGATTATATATCCAGTTTCACAGTCTCATTATTACATAATTCCTTGTTTTTGTTTTTGTTTTAGTTGCGCTGATGTAATTCTCTCCTCCAAACTTATACAATGGTATGTGACTGTGTTGAATACAGGTTGAAAGAACTAGAGGTTGGTGCTCTGTTTTCTTTGGGTCATGTTTAATACATTTAAAAAGTTTAATACTTAAAAATGACAATTATACTCAGAGGAAAAGACTCAGTCTTTGAAATTAAGATATTTGACGCTTCGGACATGTTTACATCTAATTCTGCCAAAAATATTTCTGCTCTTTATTTTGTTTTAGGGAATTTAGGGGACCTGACTTTAAAGAATAGATGAGTAATGGCACTTGAGGAAAAAGATTGAAGAGAATAGAAAAAACAAAGCCATTGCCTACTCATCCTGTATTGATTATATCACATGAGATAGTTAGCAGATGAAGAAAAATTCATGACACTAATAATGAATACAGCATTTACTAGTAAAGTAATGAATACAGTACTTTTAGAGACCAAACTCTAACTGAAAGCAGTTTAAAATGCATACCCATTGCTATTGCAATAAAAAAAAAAGTGACATTTTGCTCTATTTTTTTGGATTGATATACCTTATTTTGGGTCAAATTTTACAATCTTCCCAAAGAATGAAGGAAATTGTACAACCCCAGTTCCAAAACTGTTTGGATGCTGTGTAAAATTACTTCATGATGCCCCGGAGGCTTTTGAGTGGTGAAAGGTCTGGACTGCAGGCAGGTTATTTCAGCACCCAGACCTTTCTACTATGAAGCCATGCTGTTGTAATAGCAGCAATTTGTAGTTTAGTATTGTCTTGCTGAAATATGCAAAGCTTTCCCTGAAAAAAATGGCATCTGGATGGGAGAATAAGTTCCTCTAAAATCTGTATATACCTGTATATACTTTCCAGATGCGCAAGCTGCTGATTCCATAGGCACTAATGTTACCCCCATATGATCAGAGACGCAGGCTTTCGAACAGTGCTGATCACACGGTCCTTTTCCTCTTTAGTCTGAAGAACGTGGCATCTGTGTTTTCAAAAAATTAATTTTAAATTTTGATTCATCTGACCACAGAAGAGTTTTCCACTTTGCCTCAGTTCATTTTAAATGAGCTTTGGCCCAAAGAAAACAATGTTTCTGGATCATGGTCACACATGGCTTCTTTGAATGATAGTTTTAACCTGAATTTCTGAATGGCACAGCAAACTGTATTCTCAGACAATGATTTCTGGAGGCATTTTTGAGCCCATGCAGTGACATTACAGAACTATGTCTGGTTTTAATGGAGCGCAGGTTATGGTCCTCAGCCAGAAAAAGGTAGAGTGCCCACTCCAGGCCAGGAGCTAGTTACTGCCCCAAGTGGAGGAGTTTAAGTATCTCGGTGTCATGTTCATGAGTGAGATGAGAGGGGAGCAGGAGCTTGAGAGACAGATTGGGACTGTGGCTGCAGTCGTGCATACACTGCATCAGTCCGGTCACAACTGTCCGGTTGTGGTGAAGAGAAAAGCGGAGTGAGAAGCTACTGATTTACCAGTTGATCTACCTACCCTGCCTATGGTCATGAGCTCTGGGGCCGGGGCAGGCCTGCTGGAGAAATTATATCTCTCGACTGACCTGGGAACGCCTTGGTGTTCCCCTGGATAAGCTGGAGGAGGTGGCTTGGAGAGGGACGTCTAGGTTTCTCTGCTTACGTTGCTGCCCCCGCAACAATGTCCTGGATAAGCGGAAGAGGATGGATGGATGGAACAGTTAAGTTTTTTCACAATTTTTAGATACAGTTTTTTGCAGATTGGTGAACATCTGTCCATCTTCATTGCTGAGAAACTGCCTCTCAAAGATGACCATTTATACCCAATCATGTTACTGACCACAAAATGTTCCTCCAGCGGTTTCTATTTAGTACCATTTATTTGTCCAGCTATTTTGTTGTCCTCATCCCAACTTTTCTTTAGACATTTTGTTGCCATGAAGTTTAAAATAATCTAATATATTTCATGAAATGGTAAAATATCTCATTTTAAGCATTTGTTTTCTATGTTCTATTGTGGCTAATATATGGGTTTGTGAGATTTGTAAATTATTGCATTCTGTTTTTATTTGTTTAAACAGCTTCCCGATATTTTTGCATTTGGAGTGTAAGTATATTAGAATTAAAACTGATTTCAAATTTAAAAAGGGCAAAAAACAAGGCTGCATATATTTTAAGATTACACACTGAAATACTTTTAAGTTTTAAATGTGTTTAAATCTAACCTCTCTTTTTCCTCCTCCTCTTTTACATCTTTCTGCATCTCTGAGTGAACTTCTCTCTCTCTCTTTTCCCTCCCTGGAAATACAGCAGCTGGACCTTTAGCTAGCAGACACAGTGTGTGACAAACTGCACACAAACCGTTTTTGTGTTTGTTGATATTTGTTGAGCTGATAGAAACATTGCATTTGAAATTACCTGCCACAACACATTACTCCCTTTATTTTTGCTCCTCTTCAGTCGCACTGGCTAGATGCTGAAGTACCATGACCACAACTTACGGACAGCTGCATTCGGTCCAGGACATTGTAACTCCTGAGTACAGCGCTATAAATGATACATAAATTATATGATTTTGCCTCTTTCATGTTTTTTTATACAATAAGCCCCGGGGACAGATACAACGGTACCATTGTCCCTTATCGGTTATTATTAGGCTTAAATCGGTTTGATGTTTGAAGGCACAGTGGCCGGAAATGAAAACTTCTCTGATGCTTTAAACCTAAAGTAATGAGTCTGTTTTAAAAATGTAAGGCGTAGAAAGTACAGATATTTGTGTATAAAATGTAGGGAGTAAAAGTAAAAAGTTGTCTGAAAAATAAATACCCAAGTAAAGTACAGATACCTGAAAAATCTACTTAAGTACAATAACAAAGTATTTGTACTTTGTTACTTCCCACATCTGCATTTTCCATAGCCTTTAAATGTTGTGTTGCTGCTGATCATGATGATGCTCATCAAGATTATCCCCATCCAGAATATTGAAGTTGTTGAAATAATCGCTGGAGCTTTAGAGTAAATAGTGTGTATCACACATGGCCTGCACATGGTACCAGTTCTTCCCCGAAGTATTTCACACTGTGAATAACAAAGCAGATCATTAGTGTCCAAGTCTGTCCATGTCCAAGTCTGGCTATATGTGAGAAACATTTTTATTGCTCTGTAAAACACAGGGTGAAAATTGTTTGAACTTACCAGGGCAATTCAGCTAGTGTGCTTTCTTTTATGTTTACTTTCTTTCATTTTTCTTTGCTTCAGTATATGCCGCCAGGCATTATAATATTAGGGTAAAGATTTTGGTTGTTTGCCAACATATCTCTCATATCTATATCTTTCCTGTGGCCAAAAAAAAAAAAAGTTATCTAGTGGGTAAATCTAGACAGGTATAGATGCTTTGATAAAACTCTGGCATGTGCAAGTAGTGCTGCCTGGGGGATATAACAGGGATTTTACAGGTATATTCTGTACCAAACCCTGTAATAATGAATGAATATACTTGGTATGTGAAATGTTATATTGAAGGTATTATTTTATTTTAGCATGAAAATGTTCTGCTTTGGGTAGAACGGCTCCTTCCTTAAACCAAGCCTTCACTGGAGTTAGATGTAATATTAGAAGCTTATGTGCCTCACCTCTGTGATTACTCTAACGTTTCATGTCTTTGTTTTTCTTGTAAGGTGGAGGACCAGCTGAAACATGCAGCATTTTTCTGGCTAGTGAAATCAGGTTTTCTTTGTGGTCACATAGAAATGATCCTAATAGAAATGGCAGCATGGTCTATACAGCAGAATGAATCTATGAATCATCCTAAGCAAATTGGCATGCAATTAAATAAGATTTATGATTTAAGAACATGATGGTGAAATTTGCCCCAGAGCCCAGGCCAAAAATCGCATTCATCACAAGCGGGGACCTATTTAAAGTCCTTTCTTTTGGTTTCTACAGTGTTCTTTGAGAAACTCACAGACACAGTGCACACTGGAATGTGCGTGCTATACCTTGATGACATTCTTGCCCGCAGTACCTCCTTCTACAGTGCCACTGAGGTCCTCAAGTGGGTTCTGGAGAGAGCGTCAGCAGCAGGGTTAAAACTCAACCCGCAGAAGTGCTGGTTCATCTCTACCCCACCCTTTATGGAGTGGGTTTCTATGGCACGGCCAAGCAGCTGCATCCAAGCCTCACCAAGCACAATGTAAAGTGTTGGATGCAATGGTGTAAACCACACCTCCGCTGGACTCTAGAGCAGTGGAGACGTGTTCTCTGGAGTGACCAGTCAAGCTTCTCCGTCTGGCAATCTGATGGACCGGTCTGGGTTTGGCGGTTGCCAGAAGAACAGTACTTGTCTGGCTGCATTGTTCCAAATTTGGTGGAGGGTGGATTATGGTGTGGGGTTGTTTTTCAGGAGTTGGGCTCAGCCCATTAATTCCAGTTAAAGGAACTCTTAATGCTTCAGCCTTCCAAGAAATTTTAGACAGTTTCATGCTCCCAACTTTGTAGGAACAGTTTGGGGATGGCCCCTTTCTATTCCAACATGAACCAGTGCACAAAGCAAGGACCATAAAGACATGGATGAGTGTTTTTGATGTGGAAAAACTTGACTGGCCCACACAGAGTTCTGATCTCAACCCGACAGAACACCCTTGGGATGGATTGGAGTGGAGATTGCAAGCCAGGCCTTCTCATCCAACATCAATGTCTGACCTCCAAATGCGCTTCTGAAAGAATGGTCAACAATTCCCATTAACACACTCCTAAACGTTGTGGAAAGCCTTCCCAGAAGAGTCTAAGCTGTTAGAACTGCAAACGGTGGGCTGACATCATATTAAACCCTATGGATTTAGAATGGGATGTCACTCAAGTTCATATACGTGTGATGGCAGATGAGCAAAAAAACTTTTGGCAACATAGTGTATGTCAAGCTTAATGTCAGAATTTTCTTTGTCACTAAAGTGGCTCTCTTTTTACATGGCTAAATCACCGTGTTAACTTATGGTGGTCAGGAGCAGGTTTATTCAGGGTTTCAGTTTAAAATAGGGTGAAAGCACCATGTTTTCACTGATTCTTTTATTTACCACGTTTTAAGTGCAATATCAATTCTTTGCTGGGCAATAAGTTTTATATGTGCAAATTGTTTAATCGTACCATATTAACATCACAAATAAAGCCCAGGAGTAAAGTCACAGCAGCTCAAACTATACATCTAAGACTGTGATCATCAGTAGTGGGGACTGTGCTCTCTCCTTTATTGTCCAAACTGTGCACATCTGAGATGACACAACCATCATTGGGTATGTCAGGAATGGACAGGAGGATAAGTACAGGAGACTGGTGGATGACTTTGTGGATTGGTGCCAACTGAACAAACTGCTGCTGAAAACGTCCAAGACTAAGGCGACAGTAGTGGACTTCCATAGGACTGGACCACCCCCACAGCCAGTCTCTATTGGGGGGTATTGATTTGGAGATGGTGAGGACCTACAAGTACCTTGGTCTGCAGCTGGATGACAAACCGGACTGGTTGGTGTGCACAGACACACTGTACAGGAAAAGGCAGAGCCGACTTTATTTCTTGAGGAGATTGGGGTCCTTCAACACTATTGCAGATGTTCTACCAATCTATAGTTGCCAGCATCCTCTTCTATGCAGCGGTGTGCTGGGGAGGCAGCATTAGGAAGAGAGATGCACTGAGGCTAGATAAGTTGGTCAGGTGGGCTGGGTCAGTGGTCAGAGTGGAGATGGACTCTCTGACTGCAGTGGTAGAGAGAAGGACACTGGACAAACTGCTGTCTATCATGGACAATGAAAGTCACCCATTACACACCAGTATAATGAAACAGAGGAGTGGGTTCAGTGGAAGGCTGCTCTCACAGAATTGCTCAACGGACAGATTTAAGAAATCATTTGTTCTAAGAGGCATCAGACTCCTTAATGCTTCTTGGGGGATGATATTTACAAATACATTTTAAGGGAAACATTTCTATGCTTGCATAAAAGTGATCATGCTGATTCAATAAAATTCAGATGTGAAGATATGTCATTAAGGCAGAAAAAAAGAAAAGATATAGACCGGTTTGTTTGGACAGAAGAATTGTGTTTATGAAGGACTTTACAGGGCAATCTATTCCAAACATGCAAGGTGACCTGCTAAGACCTGTTGCAAGTAAATGGACAAACCCACTGATTCATACTGACTGCCAGAATACATTCTACAAGAATGGATTTGCCCTATGAATGATAATCCTTATTTTTTATTCTAGTGAAAATTTGAGTGTGAGTAATCACTCAGTAAAAACAAAACACATTCACGCATCCCTATATTCTGTTGATAAATGGCAAGTAGGCAAGAGTTTGTATCAAAATGTATGCTTGCCCTGGGCAGACAGGGATGATTTGACTTAATTTATGCTCTGGAGGACTGTGGGCCAGTTCTGGTCTGTGGATTCTGAAGTATGCTTTGAGAAAAAAAAAAGTGCAGCCTTAAATTAACATGTCTGAAATACTGCTATTCACTGCATAATGATGGCGCAGGTCTTCTCTTGGTAACAAAAAGGCACTATTAAGGAGCTGAATGAATAAATAATCACTGTGTAGTTTTACTTTGTTTAGTTCATAAGTTTGAAAATTGTAAATACAATCCTAAAGGTGAAGAAGCAAAAAAGCAAAGACAGCAGTTTATGGTCATTTTTAAACTCTTAGAATCATTTTACTTCTTTTCTGACCTGAATTTATGTTGAATTTAGAATTTATGGTTTATTCAAAGGTGTCCCCTGTAATCACACTTCTGTGAGTTCTCTTTCAAATACACAAAACTTCTAAATAGCAAGCTTTTAACAAAATATTTTAAATTAATTCATATGCCAGTGATTGAGTGAGTGACTGAGGGCAGTGAGCCCCCCCATGGTAATCAGAATATTAGGGGCAATAACCCCCCAAACTGGGAGAATGGCTCCAGCTGATTCCTGAATGACATCTAAGATCTCTGTCCAGTCCTAGGGACAGCAACTGTGCAGAACCCTCAAGCTCCCAGGCCTCTGATAGAGGACCCAAGTGGTGATATATATATTATATATATATATATATATATATATATATATATATATATATATATATATAGCTAGCTAACTCGTTGTTGTATTTCTTATCTCATGTAATCAGAGTACAGTCACCCCCAGAAATGGGAAGCACTTGTGGCAAACAGGAAAAAAAAAATCAAGCAACAAACATGAACCACAATTATGCAACAATAAAAAGCAGAACTTTATTGTACTGATACAAAAGCAGTTCCCCTTAACCTACATACAAAATTCAAACACTCCAAGTCCCGCATGACACCCAACAAAGAATACACAGGATATAAAAACATCAGACACTAAAGAACATGGGTAATCTGTTTCTGTATATAAAATATGACTATTTTTAACATGAGTTTCAAGCATGAAAATAGAAGTATATAATAGCTTCAAATGACCTTTATTTCATATATTTGGTAAAGACTTTTTCAGGGCATGAAGTTTGGATATAAAAAAAGACAGCAGTTTTAGCTGGTTTAAGATCGCCTCCGTAAAGGGAAGAATGTTGTGGGAAGAATATAGCCACACCACAGTCTGTCAACACTAGATAACACAGATGACACAGGCTACACAAATATGATCATGCTACTGAGTGTCATCTACATTAAGTGAACTGTACTATATTCTTTTCAAGCCGATATATACGGACAGATGTTTGAAAATGGTTATGTTGAACTATTTAATATCTCACTTTTGTGGGAGATATTAACATTGAAATGATCTGAGAAAAGCACAGAAGATTTTAATCTTTCTGAATATACGTGATAGAAAGTATGTAAAACTCTAAAATTAATTGGTATAAAGCATACAATACTGTTAAATCTGGCACTATAGACACTAAAAAAAACTGAAGTTCATGTCATAAAAGAGTTAATGTATTTCTTTGTTTCTGAATTTGTGTTTCCACTCATGCACAGTCATTTCTCCAAACTATAATACAGCAACATGTGACAGTAAAAAAAAGTTGCCTGATAGCTATCTGAGGAGAAATCCTGACAGACAGAAATAGTTGTGGCAAGAAGTAAAAATGCTGGTGTGATGCTGTGTATTTACAAGTGCATGTTTTTAAGTGACTAGCTACATTTCTTTGATACACTAACACTCATTTCTAGCATGCATTTCTTTGGTAGCCTCTTTAGAGTTGTCTTTAGAAGCAATATTGGTGAGTCGGACATTCTCCTGGGCTGTGCCTTCTTTCTTGTCACGGGCCTCTCCCTCTGTGTGGAAACCAACCATCAACTGGTAGATCATTACACCAATGATGGCGCCAAGGAATGGGGCAAAAATAGGGACCAGGAACCAGCAGTCTCTAACCCTGAGGAGAGACAAAATAAGAGTTATCTCCAGGTAATAAGGGTCAATAAATATATGGCAGTCAAAGTGCAATATGAAGGAAAAAATGTGTAAAAAATCTGTCCATTTACGTGAAAACGGCACCCCCCCACCCAGCCACGGCAGTAAAAAGACGTGGTCCGAGGTCTCTGGCAGGATTTACTGCATAGCCAGAATTAAAGCCCATAGACAATCCAATGACCAGAACCACAAATCCCACAGTGAAGGCCTCCAGCCCTTGGGGGATGGGGTTGTTGTAAGGATCCACAATAGCCAGGATGCAAACTATCAGTGCTGCTGTGCCAATAATCTGTGTTGGAGAGATAAAATGTAAGAGGGAATCACAAGATCATCATCTATATTTTTTACAGTTTAAATTGTGCATATGATGTGTGTTCATGTTTTAAAAGAGTACCTGATCAAAGAAACCATTGACAAGGGTGAGATGCTTTCCAGGGTAGGTAGCAAAGATGCCAGCTGTGGCTCTAGGTCCAGTCACATTAAAACTTCCAGCATGGGCCCACAGGGCATCTAGAGGGATCCAAACAATAAGAGGTATCATAAATTTGATTTCTTTATCATTACTACTGCTTGTTCATTTAAAGAAATAGATCATTCTGATTAATCACTGGAAGTCTTCACGTACCATAGTACATGCCAAAAATAATAGCAGCGCCAAAAAAAGCACCAATTGTCTGAAAGAGGAAGTACGTGGGGAACTTTCTCCAGCGCTCTCTTCCAAGCAGACACAAAGCAAAAGTCACTGCTGGGTTGAGATGGCCACCTGTAAATGCACACGGTGATATTTTGTCAGTGTGTGTGTGTAGATCATAATTACACAAAATCACAGGCTTGCCTAAAGTAAAACAAAAAAAAAGCTCTAAATATAGATTCAGACTGTATGTATGGTACAAAGCCACACACACAGAGTTGGTGACAACATAAACTTCAATAAATCTGTTTGCTTACCTGATATTTGGCCACAGACCAAGATGCCTAACATGGCAGCAAAGCCGAAGGCAAAGTTGACAGTAAGGAACAAGCCATGAGAACCACCACTCAGCAACCGCTGGGCCACAGCACCACAGCCAAACATCTGGAGGAGGAGTGGGAAAGCAAGTTAAAGTGGGTCACAAAAAATTCATACAAAACCTTTTACCTATTCCTGTTGTATAAGCAGTTAATATAATAATAAATTCAAAATGTGCTTTTTTTAATATATATATCCTAAGTTAAATTTCACTAAAAGAGTTCTATCAGAGTTTGTGGCAGTGTGTTTTCTCTGAAAAATATATTCTGCACATCAAGACTACGAAGTTTTGTGTAGCACACCAACCACACTCAGTATAAATACTGTGCATTTGTGGCTCTGTTAGTCAATCAAGGTCAAGCTGATGGGTGAAAAACAATGTGATCATTATTAGTGAGACTGTGAAACAAAAACTCATTGAATGAGACCTGTTCCGAATTCAATGAGCTCTATTGTTTTCACAATGGCAGGCAGGAGTTGACTACACTGCATGTACAGAAAGGTCAGTATGATAACCTTGATTGGAGAGGGGAGCTGTCATTATTCCTGCCCAAGTGATTCATCCAAGAAGAGGAAAAAAAACTCAAATCCACTTTGAATTAGGGACAAGTGCTTTCTCTAGCTCCAGTACTAACAGACACCCATCACATTGTGCACTCTTTCTGATTATGTTTGTGCACATATCCATGAGCATTCTTCTTTAATGTGCTTGTAAAAGAAGTATGTGTGGTCCATGCTTAGGCTGCTGCTGCCCAAGCCCCCTGATGAGGATGCTTTTCACTAAGACCGGATGACACAGATAGTGAAATCAGCCTGAGGGAACCGCACTCAGGGGGCCTGGCGCCTGAGGAGTGTTCATCATCATTGTGCTCAGTGTAGACCCTCCTTCTCCCCCGATGAGACCAGCCATTGCTGGAAAAATAGTATATAACTGAGCCTTATGCTAGAATTGTGCTTAGCTTGCGTGTGTGTGTTCTGGTGTAAATGAAATCTATTTGAAACTTCTTAATGTCAGAGGTGTTCAGTTACAGATAATGGGCCATTAACTTTCAAGTACACATTTCTTTATTTAGATCACATTCCACTAGAAAGGTCTCATTTAAATGTGGTACTAAATATGGGAGCCAGGAGTGCTCCTTCCAAGTCAGAAGTGCTCATATTCATCAGTGATTCTGTGCTCTGTGTTGACAAATTCCAACTACTTTGTCTGTTTCTGTCATAATGTAGGTTCTTAACTGCAACCCGACATTCAGCTTGGTTACGCGTCTATCCTCCCAGCTTTTTGCACAGTTATAAAAGAAATACGCAGCAGTCAGCCAACTGACGCTTAGCATTTGTCTGGGAGCTAAAGGCCTGGAACCAGTCTCTGTGGGATCTTTTTAAATTCAGTATGATGAGCCCCAGAGGTCTTCCAAGAGCTACTCTCCAGATGAAGGCACACTGCACTTGAAGTGGAAAATGTATTCCACCTTTACAGGGGTTAACACACCCTCACCACTACCAGAGACATTATCTGCTGCTAAATTACTTCCAAGGCCATCTTTGAAAAGCCAGTTAAGACTCAGTGATGAGGCACTTAAGCACACTATATTGACAGAAAAGTTAATGTCAGTTCATATGATTATTTTAAATGTCTTTGACTTGAACTAAATGGGATCAGCCACGTTAAATGATCAAGTTGCAAGCGACAGTCTGCCAAGAATGTCACAGTCAATACTAAAGCACACCCACCCGCACACACCCCATAAATCTAGGGATGTAGGGAGAGAGAAAATTGCAATTGTAAATAAAAAGACTTTTCACACAAGATATTTTTGAGTGAGAAAATTTTGTGACACCTGTTGTTCTGCCACCTACTAATGTGTGTCCTGAAGAATAACTTCAGCTCAGCTTTCTGTCCCATCAGCAGTCACACCAAACACTTCACGGTCCGTTAATTAATTTCCCCCCTTCAACAAAAATCTGGTTTGAACAATTACATTTCAAATATAACTCTCATGACAATTCATCATGAGTCAGTCCAAACCACTCTGCTGAAAGGACATGTAAATTATGGTATTTTTTTTAATATTAACTCGTATCTATAACTGACATTTCATTTGAAGGAATGTTCTTCTGTGAGGTCATCAACAGATTTACACAGAGTGCAGAATTAATGTTTAATCATTAAAAGAACCTTTAGGTTGCCTGATAAGCTGCTTCTTGTATTTATTAACTGTAAAATAAATTTTATCTTTGGTGCCATTTTTTTTGGAAAAAAATTTTTTTCTAACAGTGTTATCTGACTGACTGAGCTACAAGGCAATCTAATATGCTTATCCAGGTGGATAGCATAGAGTCTATATATAAACATATGTGAGTCGGCAAGCAAAAGCTGTTCTTCTCACAGTTTTTTATGCATATTTTATCCTAACATCAGAATTCCATGCATACACACACAAACACAGGTGCGCACATTCTTACTCTCTTTCTCACACACACACATGCACGCGCGCACACACACACTTACCACAAGGATGAGAGTGCCGAGGCACTCTGCCAGGGCTTGACGAAGCAGCAGGTTACGGATCTGGAAGAAGCGGGACAGTTTTTCCAAATACTCCTTGTGTTTCCCCATGTCTTCTTTTCACAGGTTGATGAGACTGTGAGAAATAACACAAGCACACACACACAGCAGACTGAATTTCCTGAGTCCCTGTGAAGCTGAGAGGACTGAGTTCCTCTTATATAGCCAGTATGGACTTGGACTGCCAATACTGAGCTCGGACCCACCCTCTGTACCACGCCTCTCTGTTTGTCATAGGGTGATTTACAGCCTGGTTTTCTTACAGAGCCACTCTCTTCCTCACCACCTTTCATGCACACACACCCATACACATACACTCTGTACATTGCTACATACAAGCTCCTTTGTTTGCCCCTTCTGTTCATTCATTTTTAAATATTTCAATTCATTTTTATTAGTCAGTTCCACTTTGCATGACAGTCACCTCAGGACACTTCATATTGTAAGGTAAATAAATTATTACATACTTTCCAACTGATACTTCCTCCTCAAAATGTGCTTACGTCCATAAAAATGGTGCAGAAAAATAAAATGTAGTTGTCTATTTCAACTTAAATGTATGTTTAGCTGCTGCTTCCACAGTAAAGAACTTACTGATGATGCTTCTTCTTTATCCATCACAAGTTAGATTAGAAGCACTCGCTTTATAATCAAGTCGATATAATTTTTCTGCATTTACTAATATGCAGGAATCTTGGGTTTTCTGTTTGATTGAAATTAATTTTTAGAAACTATCCCTGTTCCCACTTACTGGGAAATAGGTAAGTAATAAGTAATAACCGATTTTCTATGTATACATCTTAAAACAAACCAATCTCCATTTTTTAAAGCAGCAAGATCCAAACTCTATCAACTTTGCTCAAATGCTGCATCTTAAAATATTCTTTTAGAGCAAAGCTGAATGTTCCCAGTTTTGATGTTCACACACATCTGCAATTCATACCTGTTTGCAGCCAGTACGGGATAATTCACAGCTATTCACAAGCACACCTTTCTGTCTGTCACCTCATTTTGTCTCACATGCTCATTTGTTCATCATCTGAAACTTAATCACCACACATTATGCCTGCTTTGTCTGGCTTCAGTAGAGGTGTGAGAACATTTCCACTGTAAGGTCTTGGCTATGCTGGTATCAACAGGATCAGTGTACCATTCTAAATTACGCCTGGCGCGTGTGTGTTTTCGGCTATGCCAGCTTTTTTGCATGATAGTGGAGTACATCAACTGGAATTCACCTGATGACTGCGGATACTTACTGTACAGAAAAATGCCCATTTAAAATCCCACAACCATGTCAACCCTGTAAGACTTATGAAAGAAATTCCACTTTCTGCCTTGTAGAACGCATCTTAAAGAAAACCTTGTCTCTGCAAATTATATATGCATGACATGTTATTAGGCAGAGGCAGTCTGAGTCATGCCAGCTAGACACATCAAACCATACATGTGTAATTCATGTTGTGCAACATTTCACAAGAAACTGTTTTAATCTGTCCTCTGTGTAAGTGAGGAGGGGTTCGAGGAGGCAGTTTGTTGCGTTGTTGTCCTCCACAAATGTTTAAGGATGTTCTCAGTGAAGAGAACGTTGCCTAAACCAACTTGGAGGAAATGAGCTGGACATGATGGAAATGTATATGGAAGGAACTTGAAATGAAACAATGTGACGATTCAACAGAGCAATGTCTTGATACACTGATATCGATTATTATCACACAGATATGAATATGAGGCAAGGCTTCTTCTTCTTCTTTTGGTGTTGTCCTTGTCTGGTCCCCTTCACTTTTAGCAGCCAGAAACAGTGAATAGCAGGTATAGGCAATATGCTCTATGTTTTTGGCACTTGAAAAAACAGTATTTTAAACTTTGTATTTCCTGGCATAAACTATGCACACAAGTCTATTCAATTCTAAAGGTGCTTTATATTGTAAGGTAAAGACCCTACAATAATACAGAGAAAACAGTCTGTTACTGTTAAACTGTTACATTTTTTTTAACAGAATTTAACTCTTTCAAAAATCTGTTTTGTTTTTTAGCTCAAACACCATTTTTTAAGGGCAGTGGAGCTGCATTTTTGAGCCATATGGTTTTAAACAACTTTTCCTGGAAGAGCTTGGCTCAGAAACAGGACAGTAAGTGCTAAAGTGAAAAGAATGGGGGTACCCACAAGAATTTCTGTCCATTTTTTGAAATGAGAAGTCCTTACAATTAAAGCTGCAGTAGGCTGAGCAGCAGAAAAGGCGCAGCAGAAGCTGCCAAGAAATGTGCAGCCTTCGTACTGAATCTCCCCCCTATTTGTTTGAAACCCACCAGCAGCCCACACTTCATATAGGCTAAAAATAAATAGCAGACTTTGGCTTTACACGGGTTTCAAACCCTTCCCTCCCAGGTAAAAAGGACCCCTCACATCTTTGGACCTTACTATATGAACTTTTATGCTGTTTATACTACTCAACTGATCTGACCTCAAAATACTTGAAATATGTTCAAAGTCTTCTGTCTTCACTTTTCTAAAGCCTGAAAACAGAGCCCAGAGTAAGTGTAGGTGTGGCAAAAATACACTGGTCAAAAAAATTAAAGGAACACTTCATCCATCCATCTCAATAGGAAAAAGATTGTGCTGGATATCTATGCTGATATGGACTGGGTAATGAGTTAAGATTGACAGGATGCTACATCGTTTCATAGAAATGAAAATGACCACCCTGAATTCAATTCAATTCAATTTATATAGCACCAAATGACAACAGTCACCTTAAGTTGCTTCATACTGTAAGGTAAAGATAATACGTTAAATAAAGACACCCTGAAAATCAAAGTGAAAAAGATTATGTGGCAGACGAGTCCATTTTGCCAAAATTTCATTGCAGCAACTTAAAATGTGTCTTCCTGCTGGTGCTGGATTACCCGTACAAATTTTGTAGGGTCCAGTTATCACTACGTGCTACCAGTAGTGACACTGACCCTTGCCAACAGTCAGAAAAGATGAGGAGGGAAAAAAAATTGTCAGTGACCTCCATGTGTAAAATTGTTCCTGGTGTGGACGGTTGTCTCATTGTTGCCTCTCTAGTGCACCTGTTGTTAATTTAATTAACACCAAAACTGACCAGATCCATATCCCTGAAGTTTAATTGACTTGATACTATGTAGTCTGATTATTACAAACTCTGAGGTCTTTTGGAGATTTCCCTGATATTTATTTTTAAGTATGGGATGTATGATAATATCTACAACATGTCTACCAGATGTGCCTCCTGTAGGAGTGGCAGTGTTGTAGTTGTTTTCCATCAGTTTCTAGAACAAAGGACAAGTGCAGACAGGTGATGAAATAATATCTTTCAGACAAACAGCACAGCTCTGCCTCTGGACAGACAAAGGCTCTTTTTATAACACCTGCATACTGATGGATTTCCTCTTTTGATGTCTTAAGAGAATCTTTTGGCTGGAAAATGTAAACAAAAAGCAGCATTTCCAATTCTTCTGTCATGTTAATCCACTGTAAGATTACCTAATGCTGGACATTTATAGTTAGCAATGAAACAGTAGTCAACATATAATTATATGTAGTACGTCAGAAGAGATGTGTGTGGAGGGGAAGAGAGCGTGGTCTCATGAATTCACTGGTTGAAAGACAAGTTCATGCATTCGGGTTCTGGTTTAACCCACGGGGGCTTCTTACCAGCATATTATGGATCTTTGTCAAGACTGGGTATCGTACTTCAGAGCAGAAATGAATCGTGTGTGGTGTCACAGTCAACTCTCTCCACGACTGTGAGGTGTTTTGATAAGAAGACGATGCTTTCTCTCTCAACAGCTGCAGACGCACAAACACATACACATCCGATGACAAAGCTGTACGTCTGCATGACAATTAAAATTTTTATACGTTGTTTTGTTCACAGTCGTGAGCAATTCATCATCAGCCTTAACACTCTTTACTGTGCACACGCTGAGACAAAGTGCAGGTGTACTGTAGAACATTGCATGGAAAGGCTAAGTGCTGGACGCTTTTTTTTCACTACTAGAACACAAGAGTATACAGGTTTTCTGTGTTCAAAATACAATGGCAGCATCTCTCATCCATTATGTTATATAAATGCTCTAATAAAAACTTTATGGTGGATGTATGAATTTTTCCTTTTTCAGTGGAATAGAAGCTATTTGGCTGAAATCCTAAATAATCTTGAGATGTTGTCATGCAATGAGCATTCTCAAACATCTTCTAGAGCAAGGAGGTAGATGTCAGAAAATGAATATTACAGTACAATATAGTTCTCCAGCTCATCTTTGGATGTTGGCTGCCTTTTGCTCCAGCTGACCCCACACTGCTTCAATAAATTTGAGTTCCGAGCTCTGGGGAGGCCAATCCATGACTTGGGCACCACCCTGAGCATGCCCGAGCTCGTCTGATCTCGGAAGCTAAGCCTACTAAGTACTCGAGGGTGGCTGTAGCTCAGGAGGTAGAGCAGGTCATCTACCATTTGGAAGGTTGGCAGTTTGAACCCTGGCTTCTCCAGGCTGCACGCAAAAGTATCCTTATAAGATACTGAACCACAAGTTGCTCTTCCATGTGTTCATCGGAGTGTGAATATTAAACAGAAAGCCCTTAGGCATAGAAAAAAAAGGCTTGTATGAATGAGTGAGGGCTCAAGTAGAGTAGAAAACCACTATATAAGCACAAGCCCATTTCCCATTGATAATGTTCCGCTGTTTCTATCCAGGTATGATTTTTCTGCTTTGGCAGTGTGTTTTCACTGTCATGCTGAATAATGAAGCCGTTGCCAGTCACACACTTTGCACATGGTACTGCATGGTGGATCAAAATCTGACAGTAATTTTCTATGTTCATAATTTCATGAACACCACTGGTTGAAATGCAGTTCCAAACCATGACAAGCTTCCACCATGGTTCACGGATGACCGCAGACACTCACTGTTGTATCTCTCTTCCCCATTTCCCTTCATAAAGAATGGAAATAGGTCTCCATTGAGACCATTTCTGATAGTGCTTTGGTAGTAGATTGATCAACTGAAGGGCCAGATCCATCTCTCGGATCCTGCTGGATTGTTTCCAGTTTCTTGTGGATTTTCAGCTGCTGTTCATCTGCTGTAGATAGTTTTTTTTAGGTTGTCCAGTTGTCCTCAGATGTTTTAAGGACTCACTGCACTCCATACTGAGATATACAAAGATTTCAGCTGATAAATTTTTAGGAATCACTTTGTTGGTGTAAAAATCTTATTTTTTGTTTTTCATAGATAAATAAATGAAACAAATTATGTCTTTTTGTGACAGGCGGCCTGTAACAAAGATACTGTTTCAAATTGTTTTCTGTTGTGTGTAGACACAACACTGGTTCATCCCTTGGGTTAGGGGCCTTTTTTTATGTTTGAATGATTCATAGATCAGTGTCAGGTGGCTTAACAAACCAACAAAAAACATTAATCTGATCACGGTCAGGTACAAGAACAGCCGATTTGAAAGAACTTCATAAAGCCTGGAGAACTATTGCTCAAAACCACTTAAAAAACAAAGAAGAAAATCTGGTTCCTTGGAAGCAAAATATTTTTTACAGTGAGCGGTGGTGCATCAGCTACCCACGGATTCGCTGACGTTATGACTTCAAAGCCACCTTTTGTCCTGGTCCCAAAGGAGCAGCATTAAACTAGCAGGTTTTTCAGCATTGGGAGAAACAAGCTCACAGAGAAAACAGGCACAGGCAGAGGGAGGATATGCAAACTGCACACAGAACGGTCTTTGAACCTTTTGCTGTGGGGCAGTTGTGCTAAACACTAAGCTTCTGTGATAATCGTCTCCATTTACCAAACAAGTTTAAATGTGCTCCAATTCATCGCCAAATTGAGTGTGGATATTTTAAATACACAAGTCATATAACTCAAATGACTTCCACAGGGGAATAATGCATTTACAGCAGGGTTTGGGCACAATGAGCATCATCACGCATTCATGCAGTTTCTTTGTAATAGTTACGAGCTAATGGAAAGGCTGATCACATCACACCAAAGTTGACCAAGAAATCTCAGCTGGACTTAATTACATCGTGGCTACATCTCGCTTGTATCGACATCTTAAAAGTTGTGACTGTAAGACACATTGAGAGTTGTTCTTCAAATGAACAGCAACGGGGACAAACAACTTATTTACATGCAAAACATTAACAACAGTCATTGCTCTGCTTGGTGATCATAGCCTCTTTCCTTGTATAAAATACAACACACAGTATTGTAGCTATGCATCACCAGCACTAATGAAACCTCCCGTTTCCTGAGTTTTGAATGTCTATCAGCAGTTTCTGGAAAATAGTTACTTATCCAGTACTTCAGCAGAACTGTGGCACAAAGTTACACGAGCCACTTTCATCATCAGTAACTGCATTCTCAACTTGGTCAGTAAAATATGAGGAAAAAGTTTAAGATTATAGTGTCCCTTAGCGTGGACAGAAGGAAATCTGCTTAAGTAAATACCTATGAATCTGTATGAAATATAATTCAAATGCATTATCTTTATCATAACCATTTCTGAATAATTAGCTTTTGATTAATTTATTAAACAGCTAATATTTCACTGTCATTGTTGCAAAAAGTACTATGTGTCCATATATGTAATTAGCAACAAGGTAAAGAATTAAAAAAAAAAAAAATTCAACACAGCTAAATTGGACTCCAAAGAGTGGATATGTATTTATTAGACATTAAACAAACACAGCTGGATGGTAGAATTAACTTTCACACGGTTAACAAGATGCCCAGAATTCATTCATGTTTCCACTGTTTTATTATTTTGTACTGGAACTGAACTGTAAAAAAAAAACAAAAAAAACCTCTCCAATTCTAAAATTCATCTAATTAAGTGTGTCTGTCCATATGTGCTGCATCTAAAATGACCATTTTTCACTCCTGGCCTCCACTGATTTGACCAAGCCCTTCCCAATGATCCGGAAGTCCTCGAGTATTGCTTCAACATTAGGAACAGTTTTAGCTTCATCCCCAGTGACCTCCACGCTGCGAGCAGACACCTGTGATGTCTAATGTTTGATAAAAAAACAAAAGAACCAAAAAAAAAAAAAAAAGGAATATTAAACATCAGGAAAGAGTAATTAGTGTTAAAATGTGAATATGAACAAATGAAGAATGATGATGAGTTTTTAAATCAAAATTTCCTTTTATCTAAAGTTGCAATTACCTTAAAGGGTGTTGGGATGAATGCCTGCGGTTTCCATAAAACTGTGATTACTGTTCCACCAAAGGGATCACAGAAGAAAAGGGCCAAGTCTCCAAATGCCTCCTGGAAATAAATTAGGTTATGCAAGCCAATTGCTATGAAACTCAAAGCAAAGTCTGTAACAAAACACTGGGTCTGCACCAAAAACTAAAAAATGCACTGCAAGTTATTACATCTAACAACTCCAGTTTGATAAGCCTAGTTTAGTAAGTAGTCACCTTGGACTGACTGAGTTGACACTTTATATGCCAATGCAATACAGTGATAGACATGTAAGGGTAACATAATGTAGCTTATGTACTTTCAACTCACTGATAGGAGACAGAGAAAGAACAGGAGTCAGCATACATGTAGGTCGATTTGGAATTCACTGCCTTACAGTGCAAGACACGCATAGTTTCACCGGGATTTTCTCTGAGTCATTTTTTATTGTCAGGAAGCCGCTCTGTTATTTCACGCTGCAGCTTTCAAGCATAATTTCTACTAAACACCTTTTCTATCAAAAACACATTAACATCTCCCCTTCCTCTCAATATGAGATGTTGAAAGACATTACTCACTCTTAGCTCTCCCAGGTAGAGGGATACGGGGTTGTAGTCGATGACTGGAAGGGGCCCTCCAGGCTGGGCCGCACTGCCAGACATGATGCCCCTGCTGAAGGTGACGACCGGAGGGTCTACTGCCTGGTCGAGCAGGGGGACCTGCTTCGGGTTCAGGTGAATCACAACATCATAAGCATCCAGAGGAGGACGCAAAATCACCTACACAAAACACAAAGCGTGCATGAAAACACTGAAACATAAAATAAATAAATAAAATATTTTCTGTAGTGGATCATTCATGAAGCAGGTATTCACCAACCCTGACATCTTGTATCTGGCTGCCATCCATCAGCTGATGTTCCAGCACTTTAAGGCTCTCTGCAGCTACCATTATCACACGCTGCAGCATCTGAACACACACCCAAAAACTACTCTGAACATTTTGAACCATTAGCACCAAAAACAAACAAACATTCTCACAAATCATGCAGTAGAATGATCACTGTTGTGGTTGTAACACTAACAATTAGCACAGGAATATAACAAAAAATAATCAACTGCAGTCATGTAAAGGTACTGACAAGAAAAAAAATTATTAATTATGGAACAGCCAGTAATTGTGGAGGTAAGCCTTATAATAGTGGTCTCAGTTAATATGATAAAAGCACCCCTTTATGTCATAAAATGCAATAGATTTCATTTAGCTGTATATCTACATGACATGAAGAGGTAACTAAACGTGTGTTGTGGGTTCAAGAGAGTACTACTCCTGATCCCACATTCTGTAACAATTATCTTATCTGAGGACCTAAATTTTTTGTTTACAGTACTCAACTACATAACTGTAAAGCTGTAGTGAGAATACCATTTTCTGTATGGCTTGTAATTTTGATAATGAAAAATAAAATTTCACCCTTTAAAGTCAAACCTTAAATGTACCTTGAACTCCCACCACATTATTGTCCCTGTTTTTATTATAATATAGTGATAATTTTAGTCTTCAGTTCCTTTATGTTTGTTTATTTCAGTGTGAAACGTTTTGTTGCCTACTATTGAGCAGATGAACTAGATTTTAAACCTCATTAATTCCTTAAAGAAATAGAATATCATTAACTCTGATGTTCCCGTCTATTCCAGATATGAATTGTTTCAAACTCTATAGTAGTTTTGAAGTCATGGTCATGTAAGCCCTTTTTGGAAAACATCTTTTTCCATTAGAAATGAACACACATTCATTCTGTTAATAACCTAGTAGTTCCTTACTCTGCCTCCTAGTGGTAACTCAAAGGAACTGCAATGACTACAAAGAACACTGAACAAGGATCCTTCACTTCATCTATTTGTTTAGAAACTCATTAACGGATTCATTTCTACAAACATGTGCATACTAATAAACGACAATAAACCCCATATGGAATGTAAAGCCTGAGGAGCTACATAAGGTAAAATGAAATCATTGTAAACACTGTAATTAAGCCCACAATGACGTCTCTATCAGGGCGTCAGAGCACAAATTTCCTGTTCTCCAAGAGCTATAAAAGAGGATGCTGGGAGAGGCTTGTCCTTAAAGTTGTTGCTTCTAACAGGAGTGAGGTAGCCAAGCACAGGAAACCTATCTGGGTCAGCTGCACGCTATGGGAGGCTGGTGTGTGAGTTTTTTCTGTACGATGCTGTCTGCCACAGGACTACTTTACAGCTCTGGTCAAGTCCAGGAAGAGGAATACAAAACTAAATATGTAACTTATTTCACTACGAAAGAGGATGGCACCGAAAAGCAGCTGGTGAGCTACACCTGATGGACACTTCCAAGTTTTTAGGCTGATATAATTAATGATGTAAATATTGTTATGAGATTACATTTTTTTAAATCCTGTTTATTGTTTGAGCCTTTTGGAATTTTGACTGTATTGTGCTGTTCCAGATCAATGATTTACACGAGGTTTTGGAAAGACTTCAGAACAATCCATTTCCAGTTCTAAGAAGAAAGCATGGCCATCTCCCTCTGGTATGTAAGGCAAAAAAAGAATACCATCTGGAATTTCTAAAACTGATATAGTCAGCCTGTTTAGAGCAATTTATCATCTTTTACAGAGGTACTGAATCACTGTCTCAGTTTAATACAATTCGTATCTTTTCAGTGTGATCCAGGGGAGCAGTGTGCACTAAGGAAAGGCTCCAGGATTGGAAAACTATGTGACTGCTCTCTGCCAAGAACATGCAATTCTTTTCTACACCGTTGTTTATGATTCTTGCCATCTGCAAGAAACTTTTTAAACACAGTAAAAAAAAATTAAAAAAAAGTATTTGTGATATTGAAAAGTCTTTTTTTTTTTTTTTTTTTACATGTTTGTTGTCCAAATGTAATATTTAATCATTTAAAATTCAGCACTGAGAGCTAATCTATTAAAAGTTTTGTTACTTGTCTACTTGTGTGTCCACTGACCTGAATGCTAGGTGCTCGTTTGGTCCACATAGACAGTTTTTTGTCTTTAGGTGTAGCTATAAACATGACGGGCAGGGACTCCCGGGTGGCCATGAAGCCATTCTTGATCTCGGTGTAGTCAGCAGCTACACGTGACAGAGAAGCAAACAACAAGCAAAATTTGGCATTGAAACAGCAAAACGGATGTAAAAGTATGTCGGGTGAGTAAAAAGAAAGAGGTCAGGAGGGATTTGTTTGTGTCACACAGACGGAAAAGGGGTGTATGTGAGAGAGTGCTTGCCTGTGAGCTGGTTATTGAGGTTGACAATCAGCGGATTGTTCCTCCAGTCAAAGGACGAGAGCAGATGAAGGAAGCGGAGGAAAGCCACCTGCGGGGAACTGAGGGAGATGGAGAAATTCACTCACATGACCCATAAGAAACAGGAAAACGTGTTCCCCACAAAACAAACCTAAAACAAACAAAACAAGGTGGCTACCTAGGAGCAGTAAAGGGTGCAGGCTGCAGGAAAAGCGATGCCACCAGCAGGTCTGCCGTGTCCTCTGTAATGTCATTGCTGAACAGCTGAGCCCCGAGCCAACGTTTTGCCAGGCGACATGCTGTTCCAAAACACTGGTGCTGCTGCTGGAGCCTGCAAAACAGAAAACACGACATAAAATGTACGAGACTGAAGAAAATGAAATTGCTAAACACACAAGTCTGCTTTTTCACAAAAACTACTCTGTATCGCTTTTTACCCATGCAATGTACTAGTAAGCAGAGGCTTGTGAATGGTGGCCATCTCGAGAGCCTGGGCCTCGTCATTGTCCCTTACAACCAGCAGCCCCTCGGCAGTCAAGCTCTCCCTGAGCACCTGAGGTTCACGGTGATATGCCACCTGGATTCGGAACACCAAGCCATCCTAGGAGCAAAGGAAAATTGGCGCTGCTTTAGTCAGAGGTTTCCACTTGGAGAAAGGGAGTTTTTACTCCTTACTTCCACCTTCTCTCCATTTCTTTGAAGGCAGGGTCTTGGAATGTAAAGTCCACTGAGAGGACATGCTGTGATCTGACGTGATATAAATTACACTAAATTCAAAGGCAGCTTAAATAAAAGGAATATTGTTACCTGCAGTCATAATTAAAAACAATATGCCAACAACTGCCAAAGATATACCGCTAACTTAATTACATTGTTACAAAAAAGGGAAGCGCTGAGGCTCTAAAGGCTCATCTGACGTGTGCTCTTCAGTAAGGCAGATGCAAACTCAACATCTGAGGCACCTACAAAACCTACTGAGGCACTCTGTCTTTTGGTAAAATAAGAGACCCTGATACGTTGGTCTGAACTGTTCTAAGAATAAACTTGTTACATTATTTTAGCAAAAGACAGAGTGCCTCAGTAACCCTGCTTTTACACTTTATTACATTTTAGTTGAAAGTTCAATTTCACAGACAATTCTGCTAAATGTACACATAAACAAAAAAAATACCTTCCAGACATCCAGGTGGGTAGGACAGGGCCTGCATGTATAGTTATGGTGCTTCTTGAGTAACTCCCCAAGCCGGATGTGAAAAGCAGTTCGGATATGCTGGATCGCGAGGCGGTCATGAGGCCATTTTCCGCTCCCTTCCATGTGACAGATTACTGCAAGAACAAGGTAACAAATACATTGTTATACAACTCTGCATATCTACATGTCTCTGGGTACCCAAGTAAATGAAAATTGTTTCAATTTCAGTGAAAATTCATACATAATAATACACCATGAATAGCAGCCAATTCAGAAATTACTACACATCTAGATGTAGTTTTCTAAAGCTGTTCTAACCTGTGACTGGAGTGATAAAGACAGGACAGGGTTTGCTTTCCTTTGGTACCAGGGATCTGGAAGTTTTCTCTCTGTCAAAGAACGAATAGTCCAGTTTCAGTGGCCGTGGGGGAAAGACCTGCAAGGCACAGTTGAAATGTTAGTACTGCCACGAAGACAAAAATGCACTGCTTAATATAAGAGGCATCAATATTTTAACAAGAGCTCACCAGCTTGGAGTGGGATCAAGGTGCCATTTTAAAAATTAATTTTTTTAAAATCATTTATACTTACTACTTTACTTCCAGCAGCAGTTTTCTGGTAAGAGCAAGGGGTTTTACCTGTGTGTATCTGAGTGCAGGGTGTGCTCCTTGCACAGCAGTGATGGTGAGAGGCAGACCTTCAAGGCTCCACAGTTTTCTGCTCAGGTCATCATAAGACTGAACTACTACTAGGCTCTCCTCCTCTCCAGTGCCAAGCACCTGAAGAGCATAATACATGTTAATAAGAAGTAGATTTAGTGATGAAAAACTACACTGACACCCTCTTCTGGTGGTCTTTGGCATTTTTTAAAAATTTTGTTTTGTTTTTTTAAGCACAAGAAATTATTTTTTACGATAACTCAGGCTATAAACACAGAATGTGTTATAAACCCTGAAATTTTTTTTAAAAAGGAAAATAATAAAAGAAAGTTGATTTTGACAGGAACATCAACAAAATTAAAAATGTGGACTTTACCCTTACATACTGTTTGACATTTGACAGCAGTAAAAATATCTTAAATGTCATTCTTTTAGCCTGAAATTGGATGACTTTCCCTAAAGTGATCAAAAAAGAAAAACATCTTAACATGTTATACTGTTGTAGCGGTGCCACAAATGTGTATACACTGAGGATGTTCCGGGTCAAAATCTGATCTGTAGCTGTCCAGATTTATTTTAGATCCACAAGTGTGGATCAAATCAAGGAAACTGGTGCTTTTAGGGACTCTTGAAACTGTGAAACTGCCAGTGGGAACTGTCTGTGTTCCCACCCCATTTGCCCAGGTTTCTGCAGAGACAGACACTTTGTGTTTTTTGAAAAACTGTGAGGGAACCGCCAAACAGTGTAACAGTAAAACAGCATAGGAGTGGTTTTATATATAGTGCACAAACAGAACAGAGGTCATACTGAGGTCAGAATGCATCTTGAGAGATGGTTCAAATCATGTCTAGGACCTTTCTGTGTGGAGTTTGCATGTATCGTCTTCTTAGTGTCAATACTAAATAATGATAATTACAAACTGTAGTTTATGACACAAAAGTGAGGGAAGTGTTAGACATGGTTATATAACAAATCCCAACAGCTCCAGGACGTTGATGCCATTTTCACTTTCAGTAAAACAGATTTAATTTATTTTGGCTGTTGTGTTTTAATGTCTTAGGTAAAACAGGATATGATATTGTGTGATAGCAGATGTTTCTCTCCAAAAACAAGTGCTGTAAAACCTTAGAAAACAAAACCAAAACAACAACAAACAAAAAAAAAAACACCCTATTCGTTCTCTGAAAGATTAATTAAAGATTAATAATGTAATTATTAATGTCAGACAGGTTATACTTTCTAAACTGATCTGTAGCTCAAACACTTATTACGGGGAAATTCTTGGCCTGGGTCAAAACTGACCCAAACCACACTGTGAAGGCACAGAATATGAACAGTATGTATAGGCTCACGTGCAGGGTAAAAATAATTCAATAACAACGCTTTACCTCACTTCCCGTTTTGATGACGTCATCCACAATCGCCCCGACATATCGCACGCAGGTTTCGGGGATATCTGCATGCCTGCAGGATGAGATACACATTTTCTTTAAAATCTTTAAAATCGAGCCCTCGGTTAAATTATATACACAGCTACCTCACTATCACGTTTTCTTTAGCCCACGTGTCGAAGTGTAACGGTAACAGACCGTTTTAATTACCACCCGTCTTTCTTTGTATATCTTTTTTTAATCACTCCGGTAACAGTCGTTGCTAACATCTGCTAGCTTGCTAAAGTTTATATCAGAACAGAATTAAGCATGAAGCGCACGGGAAGGAGACGCAGCTCCGTGTGGGACTGCTTTGAACAAACGGGAAACTTTGTCCGCTGCATGAAATGCAACGCGACGCTGAAGTACTGCGGCGGAGCCACGACCACCATGATGAACCACATGAGCAGGCACCATTCATCCGCGACGCCGCTGGACGAGGACGAGAAACCTGTGATTTGCACTGTTAAGTGCATCGAGGAGGAGATGCAAGCTTCCAACACTTCGGACATCGCGCAGGTCGCAGTCATGTCACCCAACATAAACACGACTACCAGCAACCCTCCGGAACGGGACTGCGGCGAGAGGAAACGCCTGAAACGGAGCTCGGTTTGGGACATCTTTATCAAAGTGGACGACGAGGTTCACTGCACGATGTGCGACACGAAGCTGAAATACAGGAGCAGCACCACCAGCATGATGTACCACATTAAAAACAAGCACCAGGACGCAGTACCTAACGACGGCGTGACGCTGGCAACGCACGCAGAGGTGACGGAGCTAATCTCCAGGATGATAGAGAAGGACATGCTTCCCATCAGCATGGTTAGTGGCGATGGTTTTCGTGATCTACTCGCCTACACTGTACATAATTATAAAATGCCATCTGTTGGTGATGTTACACGTATTATTGAAGGCCACTTCCACGAGAAGATGGAGGAGCTTCTGGTGCAGCTGGGCAGAGTGGAGAAAGTGGCTCTGACTGCAGATTTCTGGACAGGTCTGACCTTTCAGAGGTACATGACGGTGTCATGCTCATTTATAACAGAAGACTGGCTGGGGAGGTCAGCTGTGCTGCAGACACACAAAGTTTTAGTAGAGAGCCACTCTACTGCAGACAGCATCACAGAGACTCTGCTCAGCACTGTGCAGGCGTGGGGTATCGCTGGTAAAGTGACTTCATGTGTTCATAACAACATGCAAAACATCTTACCAGCCCAAGCATGTAGCCGTGTCACCTGGGACTACGCAACTTGCTTTGCCACAATACTGCAGCTGGCAGTCGGCGATGGGCTTGGTGAAGATTTACTCCGCATCATTGTTGCTGCTGGGAAACTAGTGAAGCACTTCAATCACAATTTGCAGGCGAGTGAGGCCTTGGAACAGAAGCAAGTTCAGATGTGCCTGCCACAGCGCAAGCTCATCCAATCAAGCAAGGCTAGATGGGACACCATCTGCGACATGTTTGAACGGCTGCTTGAACAACGGTGGGCGATTAAAGCCGTCCTGTCTGATCGCACTATCACGAACAGGCAGGAAGCGCAGACCCTGGAGATTGAAGACGACTGCTGGCAAATAATCGAGAATTTCACACCTGTGCTAGCGACACTTAAATGGGCCACAACAGTCATATCTGCGGAGACAGAAGTGTCCATTTCAAACATTTACCCAATCACATTCAGCCTTGTTCAGACGCACCTCTTGTCAAAAGAGAACGATGTCGAACAAGTGTCAGAGTTCAAGCTCAAAGTTCAACAGTCACTTAGAAATCACATGGAGGTAGGTGCACACTCTTGCTTTCATTGAAACATTCTGACAAAGATAAATCTGCATTCCCTTTACATTTTTTCTATGCCATTTTAATTTTACAAATTGCAGGTTGACTCTAATGACCTAGCTTCAAAACCAGCTCTGATCGCCTCCATGTTGGACCCTCGGCACAAACATCTGAGCTTCCTTACACCAACAGGGAGACTGGCTGCAAAGGTTAAGCTGCACGAACTAGTTTCAAAATTAGACGCACTAACTACTACTGTGGGCACCAAGGATGAGCAGCAGGAGACTTTGGTCACACCGGATATTAGCCAGGTGACTGTGCCCTCGCAAATGAGAAGTGACACCAAAAACACTATGGTGTTGCTCCTTGGTGACAACTACAGTTCTTCCTACGCCACCGACTCTGAGGCCCAGGTCGATTACTATTTGAGAGACATCGCTCCCTCTTTAGACATTAATCCTCTTGACTGGTGGAGGGTAAATGGACCGAGATTCCCCAAATTGGCCACTCTGGCGAGACACTATTTGTGTGTACCTGGAGTATCGCTGCCATCTTTATTGTCAGAGGCAGGGCAAACATTTGCAACAATGCGAAGAAGACTGAGCCCAGAACATGTTGACCTGATGATCTTTGTAAACAGAAATGTATAACTTGTATGATCTTAGATGCTGAAAACACTGGTATCCTAACAGACAACAGAATAAGGTTACTGAAGGGCAGCAGAAGCAAGTCGGGGTAGATGGGAAGATGTTTTTAGCATGGTGTACTTGCTTGTTTTTAAACAGTGCTATAAGCTAAAACCGGTTTCATAAACTACAAATTGGTAGTCATTTTCTTAACAGTTGCTATAACTTAGCTGCTGGCAAATATTTAACTACAGCATCAAGAAGTTCCCAAACACAGCAGTTTGTTTTCTCACTTTTCTTGACTTGATACTGGCACTTTAGGCCTGGAACAGCTGGCACTGAGCCAATGGTAAAATTATGCGAGCAATATTTCTGTAAATTTTTTAGTCACTACAGAGTCTTGGCACTTGGCTTCATATCAGAACATGTAGAGGAGGGTGCTCTATAATGAAGCTGAAGTCTTTTATATGCCATATTTTCCTTAACATAGGCATTATGTTCTGTATGTAGGAATTATGAACATGTATTTAAGGTCTATATTGAGTAGATTTTACAAATGGGGGGTGGGGGGGCTTTTCTTTCACCATTGGTTTATGTTACTATTACATGTTACTGAATATATTATTATTATTATAGTTGAAAAAGCTCACCACACTAATCACTGTATTAACAGTATTATCATTTCTGTTGTCTCTCAACCAAGCTCTGCTGAGATAAAATACATACAGCTGTAGCAAATGTGTGATGATCTGATTGGGAACCAGCCGCTTTTGGCAAATGCTCTCTCCATCCCACAGCACAGCCTCCGTGATGTCGCCGTCCTGGAAGCGACGCAGCTCAGAGCGAGGACCCCACAGTTGACGAAATTCAGCCGCCTAACGGAGGAACATTTTTTTTTTCTTTTTAAATCACAAGCATGGTAAAAACAAATCTACAAAAACAAATAATAGAAAATACAAGCACAAGTTCAATATCACCATGATGATGCAACAACAAGGCTGCCTCCATTTTATGCTAAAAGAAAAGCCATTTAAAATCCAGCCGTAGTAACAGAGATTTGTGTCTGAGGAGCTACTTTTGGCTGCTCCCTTGTCACGAGGGGTCACCACAATGGGTAGCTCCACATGCATTGATTTAGTTTTACGCCAATGACATTCCTGATGCAACTCTGAAGAGATTTGTATCTCTGGCTGGAATTGACCTAGCAACCTTTCAATTGCCAAGCATGTGAATGAATGTTTAAACCACGGAGTCGCTAGTAACAGTGAATTGTGCACAGAAATGCTAAATTTGTCTAGATTATTGCAGTGGTATAATATTCTTCAAGGTGTTTGCAACCACATTTGAAAAAAAAAACAAACACTTATTAGAAGACCTTTCTCAAACTGTGAGCTGCGGTTCAGCAGGTCGTCCAATAATCGGTGGTTTAATCCTCTGTTCCTTCAGGTTGCATGTTGAAGTGCCACTGGGCAACATACCCCAAATTACTCCAGGTTCATCCATATTTATGTGTGTGCATATATGCAGGACACATGAGGCACTGTATGCATAAAATATAGCACTTTATGAATGGATAAATGCAGCTCGTAGTGTAAGTCTACATACACACTTAGCAACTTTCCATCTGAGGATACAATGTAGCCCACCATTTACATGGTGTAATCTAATCACATGCATGTCTCATTAAGTAAAGTTAATGAGCCCAAATGCATTCAGAATTTTTTTTGAGTGAAGCGACCTTGTGTCTTTAACTCCAATGGTTTAATCAAGAAATAAAGCCCTGCACGTGAAATAAATGGAGACAGGTAAGGTTACCTTGGGGCTGTCTGCTGGTGGGCCTCGTTCTAGGACAGAGGCTGACAGTTCTGGCCTTAAACGCAAACCAAAGGAGAGCGGAGGCTGAGCTTTGTACTTCGGGGCTTCACCCTCCACAGACCACTGTAATGAAAGAAAAAGGAAGTAAGTTCTGTAAATAGTAATTTAGAGATACTTTTATTAATTATAAACGTAATTATTTTTACAGGAATATTAAAAATACATAATTTTGAAACAAAAACATGCACTGTTACATAGTAGTATTAGAGCTGATTATTTTTGCACATTTTTAAGAGCAACTTAGGCAATATGAAATAAAGCAAAAAAAAAAAAACAACAACTAATCCTTTAATGTAAATCTTTCTCACCTTTGGGTCAGGAGAGAGGGAGTGGGTGAGGAGGTGAATCCTTTGGGACAGTCCTCGCTGGAGCAGTGACAGAATAAAAGGCAACGCAGTGTGGATATAATCCCCACTATGGTCCATCAGCTCATTGAGGAGATTCAGTTTCTTGCAGCTGGACTGAAGTTTCACCAGTTCACACAACCTAAGGGGAAGGAACAAAAAGCATAAAACAAAACCGCTGAGGGGATGAAGATGAGAATGAGCTCTACTCTGAAAAGAAATGTCCTCTAGATGTAGATTTTTTTTTAATGCTGTTTATTAAAGAGAAGGTGCAGAACCAAACTGTTTATCTAGTATCTGTGTTTGTTTGCCAATCATTTCTGTAAAAGGTGCTACTGGAACTTTAATTTCCCTAACAGAATCATCCATTAGGGGATTAATAAAGTTTCATCTAATCTATTATGCAATATTAAATAAATATAATTAGATTTTGTTGTATTAGCTGGTAGAAACATACTGGAATATGTGGTCGCTTGTCCTTATCATGGGTTTGGGTGTCATGAGGAGGCACTGGAACCCATCCACTGTAGGGTTGTCCCAGAACTGCATTGACAAAGATGCTTCATGCTGCAGCTGAGAACAAAAGAGAAAATGGTTCAAAACCATTTGCTTAAAATCACCAGAGAAAATGTTAAACACACCAGTGTTTAGTTACCTGTTTGTATGTACACGCAGTCATGTCTGCGCACATGTTCAGGTGTCCCGAAGGGTCGACAAACACAACCTGGAAAGCATCATGGAACTCTGAAAGCGATGGCTGCAGTGTGAAGAGGAAAAAAAGAGGGGTCAATTAATAGTTGTGGAGAAATGCACGCATTCACCATTTTAAGTTGACTTGGAACACTCACGGCTGTAGAGTCAGGATCTTTGGCCAGGCTGATTCCATTCATTGTCAAATCTGTAGATGCTGATGGTAAGAAGAGAGGTGTGAGGTACTCAAAACAGAGATAAGCAAATTACCAAAAATAAATAAATTACACAGGACATCCATTAAAATTACCCAAGAAGTTCAAGCTATTTCGAAGAAGCTGATAGGCTGTCATGCTGTTGCTGATTCTGTGGGTCATCAGTAGATAAGCCAACAGCATTGATGCCAGGAAGCCATTAAAACAACCAGTGCCCTATAAGACATTGAGAGAACAAAAAAGATGCAAAGTGAGAAAACCTCTCATAGGAAACAAACAGTTTACCGCAACGCAAGATTAACGAATTAGCGAGACATTTTGAGCTTTGAGTAAGTGATTTCAGTGTCACAAAGGTGGCTACGTTACCATGGTAAATTATGATGAAAAGCATAACCTAGTTTGGATTAGGTTACTTTGAGAATTCTGGTTTAAACTTGTTTTTCTGTGACTCACTGCTGTAGGAATGCAAATTGTTGAGCTGTACCTTACAAATGCCACCAAATAAAACCCAGCTGTAAAGTTACAGCACCACAAACTATGTATTACATTGTTACTGGAATGCATGCATTTAGCTCCAACCTGAAGCTGTCATGTATGATAAACAGCAGATGTCCCTTTTTAAGTGATTTTGCAAAAACCCTGAAGCAAAAAGCCTGAGTTAACTAAGGAAGTTAATAACCACTGTTCCTGTACCCATAATCTCTCACCAGGGTTTTAAGTTTTGTCAAACCAGATAATGCCAAAAAAAGTCTGGCTATCCTAAACTTCCTTTACACTTTACTCCTCTGATCTGTTAAAAAGTGAGGGAATCACTGGGAACTTCCTACCTGATCAAGCTCTCTTTGATGAAGCCAGACTTTAAGCAAAGCCACCCCATCAGCAAAAGCTGAGCATTGAGAGCTGACAGCAGAGAGGAACTGGAGGTGAGCCCTCGGCAATAAATCTCCCAGAATGGCACTGTTGTAATGTGGAGTCGGAGGTTCAGCGCTGGCTGTGACAAAGCAAATTAAAAATGAAATTTAAACTGAAGGGTTGCTGATTAACAATGTGGTTATAAATATACACAGAAATATAAAAACTGATCTTAAAAAGGTCTTAAAAATTGCTGCATTTCACTGGATGAAAGGTGTGCAAACTGAGTAAAGAACGAAGATTAGCTGAGACAGTAGTACTGATGCAGTTCCACTGATGCACAAACTGGGTCTTCATAAGAGTCTATCAAAACCACATGGATAGAAAGACGAATGGATTACATTAAATATAAGTTAGATGCAAATGTCAAGCAGTTAGTTAAAAAACTTTTCTTTTCTTTTATCCAAACCATAAACTTTAGAGCTGTGTGTAATCTATGCTGCGATAAATTAAATTAAATAACAGTGCTGGTTTCTGCAGAGACTGTTTACTGTACATCTATTGGCAGAAATACTAAATGTGCTACAAATATTTTGATCAGCAGTCACACCACACAAAACGAGTGTAATAAATTCTAACCAGGCTGCTCAGCTTGTATTGATGGTTAATGGCTCCATGACAGTTTTGTTAATACAAATTTGGGATGTAAATACAAATTTATCTGAAAAAGTACATAAATGTGAGACTGAAGTTCATGCAACTTTATAAAAGTAACAACTTCAAGATCTCCTTGCATGTTCTTGCTTTGTTTTCTTTCCATCAGGAACATGCAGGTTCTTTTCAAGACTTCAGACTGTTTAATGTTTTTTTAAGTTCATGAAATTAAAAAGTAACCATGCACTAAAATTTAAAGACAGGCTACATTTTGCTCCAGTAGCATTAGCATTTATGCTAAAGTCTTGCATACAACTGTGTAATCATTGAGAAAGTTGACTGAAAGTGATTCAAATACTGAGATGAACGATAACAATCTTACCAGACTGGGCCGTCTGCAAACCAGTGTACCACTCTGTCCGGATGTTGTTCCTCTGGGGATGGAAGCGGCTGGGCTTGAAGAACCCGGGAGGCGGACAGGCATGCACACGGAGGGTGAAGCTGGAAGAGTCTTTATCTGAAATACAAAACACCACACCACCCTTTGTCTCAAAGTCACATACAGGGGAAAAAAAGTCCTTTAACATAGCTGTTAAAAGTCCATACAATGCAAACTGAATGCAGTTAAATACTGTTTAAAATTTGCACAATATGCAGTAAATTCAAACTTGAATACCCGGAGGGGTTAGCAGCAGAACGGGTCGAAGTCGATTCCCATGGAGGCAGGAATAATGCATGATCCCAATGTCAGAAGACGAAGCGAGATGCTGGGCCAGGCCTGCCAAGTAGAGAGCCCTTTTCCTCGGATACCTCTGGTTCAGGACGTCTTTTGGATGGAGGACATCCTAGTAACAGAAAGATGAGCAGACTCAAGACTACCGACACGCTGCATATTGATCTCAAGGCTGAGTGAGCGATAAGTGATGGTTTGCAAACAAACAACAAAAAAATTAAGGTAGGATGCCTTACATTTGGGATTGTGACAGCCAGGTCCACCATGACATGTGGTTTGGTGCAGGTGCCCAAGGGATAGCTCCCAATCAGATCGATGGAAGAGGGAGGCGCCATGTGGAACTTCCCCTTTGTTGTTTTAGGCACCAAGAGAAATGGGACTTTCACTGCACCAGACAGCCAGGACAGGTCACTTACCTGAGACAACAACTGTGTGTTATTTTGTGTGGCGCTAACCATCTATCAACAATCACAAAGCTTTGTTTAAAATACAACATACCTCAACTTCTGGTGAGTCTGGCACAGTCTGGAGCAACTTGGTGACTGACTGAATGAAATAATCTATCTGTCGTTTCCTGCGTTCACTCAAGGCAATTTCTTTCAGCAGCTCTTCCATCTATTAGCGATGACAAATTATGTGAGTTTGCGTGATCAGTGTTTACATAAAATAATAAGGTTGAAATATATGATCACGCTTCTTGTTTTTTCTATTTTGATCTTTTCATTTCAGCAATTCTGGTGTCTCACCTGCATTTTGAGCAGACTGCAGTGAAACAGGTTCTCGGCCTCTTTCAGCTGGTTTAGCTCCTCTACTGTAGGAGGTCGATACAGATCATTTCGGGACAGCTTCACCGGGTGATAGACCACCTCCTCCCCTGCGTGCTCAGCTCTGCTCCTTTTGGCTTTAACGGGAGCCTCATTTTTCTCGTCCTCCTCTACTTCAGAGGAATCTGAGGAAATCATCTGTAACAACACATTTTACATGTCGCACTGCAATACGAGTAACTGATATCCTCCAGTACAGTATCTATGAACTTAAATGACTTGTACATGACAAGATGTAGGCATGCGAGCACCACTCGTGCATCAGTGAGGAGAACTGGTCTTTAAACCATACTAAATTTTACAAGCCTTACCTCTGCTGGTTCCTCTCCAGCTGACTGCTTCTTCTTCATTTTCAAACGGTTTTCGACGAGATAATAATGGTCTTATTTAGGAACTTCTCATCAACACCGATTTCCCTTCACTGCGCTTGCCCATGTGCCAAGGGTTAGTGAAGCATGCTACCCAACAAAATATTTCCCTGATTGGGTTAGAAGCGGCGAGGGAGTTTACTGATTGGCTGGTTGCTCGCGTGGGACGTCCCACCGGCATTAACAAGATAGGTTGCATGGGCACTCTTCCGATTGGTGCTCCGGAGTCGCTCATGCGCAGAGCCATACCTATGTAATAAATACGATACAGGTAACAATAGGGTAGAAAAGGTACCCGCTATTAATACGACGATATTTATCTGATTTTAATTTCTGTTACTTTCCTGTCGAATCAACATAAATACATAGAATTTATATGCAATCAGCTGCCAGAAAGAATTCTGTTCTTCAGCCTGCCCTCAATTATATAACAGGATATAAAAGGAAAGAACACAGTTATGCAAACACGTATCAGTAAATCGCAATACAGTCCAACAACATCGCAAACTACAGCGTCCAAAAAGATTGCTGAACCATCGTGTCTTCCAAATAGTGAAAAACGCAACATTATAATCTTCATAAAGGTATACGAGACTGTAAAACAGATGCGTGCCTAATAAACTGACAACTTTTAGTAGCATGGATTTGTTTAGTATACAGTACTGTGCAAAAGACTGGAGCCGCCAGTCATTTCTTTATGTTTTGATTCCAGGAGGAGAGGTTTGGAATAATTCTCCAGGCTTTCTGGAGGTCTTTCAAGATTTTTCTTTGGACACTGGCTGCTTTTTCATTCATTTTCAGTCCATTCCTTCTAACTGAGGGGGGGGAATATATATCAAAGACCTGACACAGGACTTGAGAGATGCATTTGGACCTTCAGTTGATCCATTCACCGTTTAATAAAGCCTCATCAGAAATGGTCTCAGTGGAAGGGTAGCGGTCAAGAAGTCATTCTTAAGGAGGGGAAACAGGGATTAAAGGCTGAGGTATGCTAAATTACACAAAAACGACTGAAAATCAGTTGCAACAAGTCTAACAAATCCAAATTTGAAAATTTTGGATCAAATTGTCAACAGTATGCACGAAGAAGGCCAGGAGAGCAGTACAAGTGCAAGTGCATGAAAAGCATACCTGGATAGAAACACATAGAGTGGAACATTGTCAGTGATGGATTGGCCTCCGATTGCAGACCTCAGTATTGTTGAAGCAGTGTGGGATCAACTTGTCAGAGAACAGAACAAAAGGCAGCCAACATCCAAAGAAGAGCTTTCAATGTCCTTCAAGATGCCTGGAGAACTATTCCTGAAGACTACTTAAAGAAATGTCAAGGAAGCTTCTCTGAGAGTTCAGGCTATGTTGAAGAATAACGGGATTATGCCAAATGTTGACATTCCAGATGGTTAGAATTGTACAAACTCTGATCTTGCCTCATATAATGTATTTTGAAGCATGTCTGCACATTTAAATAAATTGCTCCACTTTATCTAATGTTCCTAGTAAAATATAAAGAAATGAGATGTTGCTCACAACTTGTGCGCAGTGCATTTTGTAAAGTACATTTTACAAGTGATGTACATAATTAGGTCTGTGTTTATTTTTGCATTCAGTATAAAGAGTATCTACAAAACTGAAAACTTCTTTGAACATTAAGATTCTCACGAGTGCCGCAATTATTCCACGATCTCTGCTTCACACTGTTGTGTGTTTCACTGTGCTGCTATCTGAATGTTTGCTTTATTTTGTTGGAGGAGTTGATAGAAAATGGCTCTTTTTTACATACATTGTAATTAGAGTAAAATTTTAACTAACAGTGAGAAAAAAAAGACTAAAATTACTATCAAAGACCCAATCTCAGATAAGCAGAAGATAATGGATCTGTGTAATACCAGGGAAATGACAATGGATATACTGAAGTTAACTTTTATTAGGTGCCATTTTATATCTATTTTTTTTCTTACATTATACAGACTGTATCTAATTTCTGTATTGCAGATGCAGAGGAGCTCAAACTACATGGAGGGGGAAAAGGACTGAGTCAGAATTATTAAAAAACGTCTGCAATAATTAAAGTTAAAGTTAAAGAGTTTTTATTTGTCATTTCAACCATATACACAGTACACAGTGAAACGAAACAACGTTTCTCTGGGACCAAGGTGCTACATAGAACAATACACACAACAGTAAACAGTAAACATTAAAGTGCTCTTGGGCGAATATGTGCAAGGGCACCAGACAGTACACAATAAATACGAACAATACAGACAAACATGAAACTGTAGACAATAATTACGGGTGTGGGGGGGGACAAACACTGAAGAGTGTTTTTGTCATTGAAAGTGTGTGTGTGTGTGTGTGTCCAGTTCAGACTAGATTGTTGAGAAGTCTGATAGCTTGTGGGAAAAAGCTGTTGCAGGTTCTGGATGTTCTGGTCCGAATGCTTCGATATCTTTTCCCAGATGGCAGAAGTTGGAAGTGTGCGTGTGAGGGGTGTGTGTGATCACCCACAATGCTGAGTGCTTTGCGAGTGCCGCGTGTAGCGTGAATGTCCGTTGTGGAAGGAAGAACCACACCAATGATCTTCTCAGCTGTTCTCACTATCCGCTGTAGGGACTTGCGATCAGCCACAGTGCAGTTCCCAAACCAGACAGTGATGCAGCTGCTCAGGATGCTCTCGATGGTTCCTCTGTAGAACATAGTGAGGATTGGGGATTGAAGATGTGCCTTCCTCAGTCTCCTTAGAAAGTAGAGACGCTGCTGGGCTTTCTTTGTGATGGAACTGGTGTTGTAGGACCAGGTGAGATCATCTGCCAGGTGAACACCGAGGAACTTGGTGCTCTTGACGATCTCCACGGTAGAGCCATCCATGGGCAGCAGTGAGTGATCACCTCTCGTCCTTCTAAAGTCCACAACCATCTCTTTGGTTTTGTCAACGTTCAGAGACAGATTGTTGACTCTACACCAGTCCGTTAGTCGCTGCACCTCCTCTCTGTATGCTGACTCATCGTTCTTCCTGATGAGACCTACCACAGTCGTGTCATCAGCGAACTTTATGATGTGATTTGAGCTGTGCATTGCTGCACAGTCATGAGTCAGCAGAGTAAACAGCAGTGGACTGAGCACACAGCCCTGGGGAGCTCCAGTGCTCAGCGTGATGGTGCTGGAGGTAGTATTTCCGATCCGGACTGCCTGAGGTCTCCCAGTCAGAAAGTCCAGGATCCAGTTACAGATGGAGGTGTTCAGGCCCAGTGGTTTCAGCTTCCTGATCAGGTGCTGAGGAATGATGGTGTTGAATGCTGAACTGAAGTCTATGAACAGCATTCGAACATATGAGTCCTTATTGTCCAGGTGAGTGAGTGCCAGGTGAAGGGTGGTGGCTATGGCGTCATCTGTGGAACGGTTGGGACGATAAGCGAACTGCAGGGGGTCCAGAGTGGGTGACAGCAGGGTCTTAATGTGCCTCATGACGAGCCTCTCGAAGCACTTCATGATGATAGGTGTGAGTGCAACAGGGCGGTAGTCATTGAGGCAGGATACAGAGGACTTCTTTGGCACAGGAACGATGGTGGTGGTCTTGAGGCATGTAGGAACAACGGTGCTGCTCAGAGAAGTGTTGAAGATGTCAGTGAATACCTCTGCTAGCATGTCTGCACACTCTCTGAGCACCTTCCCAGGAATGTTGTCTGGTCCAGCAGCTTTCCGTGGGTTGACTCTACGTAGAGTTGTCCTCACATCAGCCGTGGTGAAAGACAGCAACTGGTCGTTCGGAGAAGGTGTGGACTTCCTCGCAGTCACGTTGTTCTGTGCCTCGAACCGTGCATAGAAGTGGTTCAGCGCATCTGGAAGGGACGCATCACTGTCACAAGCAGATGGTGAGGTTTTGTAGTTGGTGATGGACTGGATGCCCTGCCACATGCGCCGTGTGTCTCTACTGTTGTTGAAGTGGCTGTGGATGATCTGGACGTGTGCACGCTTTGCCTCTCTGATGGCCCGAGAGAGTCTGGCTCTTGCTGTTCTAAGAGCCGCCTGGTTTCCTGCTTTGAAAGCAGAATCCCAATCTTTCAGCAATGCGCGCACCTCTGCATTCATCCACGGCTTCTGGTTGGAGCGGATGGTGATGGTTTTGGAGATAGTCACATCATCGATGCACTTTTCGATGTAGCCGGACACCGATGATGTGTATTCCTCCAGATTAACAATGTCTCTGTATGTTGCAGCCTCCCTAAACATGTCCCAGTCAGTGTATTCAAAACAGTCCTGTAGAGCTGAGATTGCTCCTGATGGCCAGGTTCTCACCTCTTTCAGAACAGGTCGTGATTGTCTGACGATGGGTCTGTGTGCAGGAATTAGCATGACAGACATGTGATCAGAGTATCCGAGGTGGGGGCGGGGCTCTGCCCTGTACGCGGGGATGTTCGTGTAAACAAGATCCAGCGTGTTCGCTCCTCTCGTAGCAAAGTTCACATATTGGTGGAATTTAGGGAGAACTCTCTTGAGATTTGCATGGTTGAAATCTCCAGCAACAATAAAGAGTCCGTCCGGGTGTGTGTTTTGCAGGTCGCTGATAGCACCGTAAAGTTCACACAGCGCCTGCGTGGCGTTTGCATCGGGTGGAATGTAAACACCGATGATAAAAACAGTAGTGAATTCCCGAGGTAAATAAAAAGGTCTACATCTAACTGTCACAAACTCCAACAGCGAAGAGCAGTAACTAGACACTAGCACAGAGTTATTACACCATTCAGTGTTGATATAAACACACAGTCCGCCACCGCGCGAGTTACCGCACAGATCTATGGCAAGCCATTCCGGCCATAATTCACCACTTTTCTAACGCGATTATTAAAGATTTATTGAAAAAACGCCATAAAATCCGGCGAATTTACCGCCAGTACGCCGTTTTCTTAAATTATGCAATCCACTCCCCCTGGTTTTTCTCAGCCACTTACGTTAAACTGCAGTCAACCAATCAAAGAAGACCACGTGCAGACCACACTAGTTCATCACAGATTCACTTTGCTGCTGCCTAACTACTTGCTCTGGTCCACTCTTTCCATTCTGCAGCAAACCGTTGTCACAGACTTGACTTATTTACAAACCTCACTGTGCATTCTGATGTTTTTAAAGCATAATAAAGCAAGCAAAAGACAGAATGCTCTTTCTGAAACATGTAGAGACATTAACTTTTTTTAAAATACAGTTTTGCTCTACTTAAATTAGTGCCACTTTATAATAATTGCCTTGGAATTTAATAATCTTATTCTATTATAATAATAATATAACAATTCAATTTCTAAAATTTTAGTTTTATATAAAATATTCTTAATTACAGCAAATGTTTCAGTTAAGGAAACATTCTATTGGGGTGATATGGGACTATGAGGTCTTTGAGCTAGATGGGGCCTGATTATTCAAGACCTTGTATGTTAGGAGAAGGATTTTAAGTTCTACTCTAGATTTAACAGGGAGCCAATGAAGAGAAGCCAATATGGGAGAAATCTGCTCTCTCTTTCTAGTCCCTGTCAGTACTCTAGCTGCAGCATTTTGGATCAGCTGAAGGCTTTTCAGGGAGCTTTTAGGACAGCCTGATAATAATGAGTTACAGTAGTCCAGCCTAGAAGTAATAAATGCATGGATTAGCTTTTCAGCATCAATCTGAGAAAGGATGTTTCTATAATAATTGCCTTGGAATTTAATAAAATTACCACCAGTATTATTTTTGACCTTTGGCACACGTAGGTTGCAGATATGAAGGTCTGACTCCTCACTGCATGAGTCACATGTCTTGGCCTCTAGATTGTTTCCCCTCTTTTTATGGTTATGAGGGCAGGTGGGACACCAGTGTTTTATCCATGTCTCCACTTCCATTTTTCTCCAGCACCTGCCTCTGTGTTCCTATATTAACATACAGCTCAGAAAATTGTCAGCTGCCCTCTGCCTTCCTTTAAGATCGCTGGTTCCAGGTGCCCAAGAAGGTCCATGGCTATTCTCAATGATCCCTCCCACCCAGTGCATCACCTGTTGAACAGTTGTCTTCTAGTAAACAATACAGGTCATTGGAAGCCGGCACATCTGCTGAACTGGGCATTTACTCTGCCAGTGGTTACAACTCTATGCAATGCATACCAAACTGCTGCTACTAACCAACACACACATGTATCCATAAACTGTGTATATAATTGCTTCTATACACTTTATACTTTTTTGCTGCACAGTGGGAGAAGCAACTGTAGTTTCATTATATGTGACATATGACAATAAAGCATTTTATGTACTAAGAACTTGAACTGTAATGTAAATAAGTAATCTCAGGAACATAAAGCACTTGGCTTATATGAAAATAGGAGATTGGTCCTTCACAATTTCATTGGAATACATTGGATGTTATACATGATTTTTGAGAATTACACTAGAGGGTGTGACATTACAATACTGTAGGCATAACAAGGAGCACACCTGTAATGACTAAAAATTATAATAATCATGATAGTTTTTTTTTCCCATAATGAACACAGTACGAGATGATTTTTTTTAACCTAACTATCCTGGTGTATCTCTCTGTTTTTAAAGGTAGCGCCGGTAAAACAGCTGCATGACCTCAGACACGTGTCTCCCGTTTGTTTCTGTTGTTTGTATTTCTGGTTTGTTTGTCTTCTTGGATGGGTGTTCTGTTAACTGTAACTGTAATTTCCCCACTGTGGGATTAATAAAGTATCATCATCATCATACTCTGTGTATCTTGGTTATGTCCATATGATGTCTTTCTGATAACTGCAGACACATATCAGCTTTGTGTGCTATATATGGACAACAGTATAACACAGTGAATTCTCCAAAGTGATGTAGTGGAGGAGTACAAGTTCCCAGGCAACCAGATACATGACTGGACTGGAAGATCAAAACTGAGGCTGTACACAAGAAGAGGATTAGTGGGCTCTTTTCTTCCTAAGGAAGCTGAAATCCTCAAATGTGTGCACCAAGATTTTCTGTCAGTCAGTTGATGTGGTCTGCCTGTGGAGCTGCATTGGAACCGGAGTCAGAAACACTTGAAAAACTGATCAGGAAAGCTGTCTCTGTGATTGGCTGAACTTCTGAAGCAGTGGTGGACGGAAGAAAGCTGTAGTCCTGACCACCCTCTGCACCACTTACCCCTCAAACTGACTGATTCAGGTTTTCTGAAACAAGGAAAGATGGTGAATCGTTCATGCTGTCACCCTCTGCAATGAAAACCAGTTCTAAAAATGCTGGGCTGCTGTGTAAAGTGTAACAAAAGAGTGCACTGATTTGTAAATTAAACACAGCCATATTTTATTAACAACAGAACACAGAAATCAAATAACGCTTCAACAGATGTTTTGCTACTTAATCTTAAACCTGTATATCCTTTTCAGGACTGATTCTGCCTTTCCAAAAGTGCCAGCTGTCAGTTCCACAGATATATATGCAGCCCAGTACCATCAGAGATGCAGATTTTAAACCTACTGCTGATAACAAGCCACATGGTCCCTTTCTTTTGTAGTGTGAACGACACAGCGCCCATGTTTTCAATAAAGAATTTCAGCTTTTGGTTTGAATGACCTCAGAACAGTTTTCCACTATGCCTCGGTTGTCATGGTCCTGGGCCGGTGGCCCAGTGTTTTGAGTTCTATGGTTTGTGTTCCCTTTTGTATTTCTGTTTGTTTTCTGGTCCCTGGTGTTTCCCTGTGTCATGTTCTGCGTGTTCCTGGTCCTGTCCCTTCCTGTTTTATTTTGATAGTCTTGTGGTCTCTGTGAGTCCTGTTCAGTTTTGCTTCCTCCTGCCTCGTCTGTGTAATGTGCATCACCTGTGTTCCCTCCTGTGTATTTAAGCCCTTGGTTTTCCTTTGTTCTTTGTTTGGGTCCTTGTCGTTTCATCTGGGTGATGTCAGCTGTGTGTTCTGTTTTTGAGTTTTCGTGTTTAGTTTGGTGTAGCTGGCCTTCCCCAGCCTTCAAATAAAGTTATTAAGCATACGTCCGCTCTTGCCTGCGTCCTGCTCTGGGGTCCTCCCTGCCTCACCTGCACCAGCTGTGACAGTAGGACCCGAACCAAGAAATGGACAGGAGAAGGGACAGGATGAATGTACAATTTAACCGCCTACTCAACGAGAATGCGTCTGAAGAGGGGACTTTGCTTCTGCAAAGGTGAACTATTTTCGTGGAGATTTGTGTATTGACTAGCAGAACGGTTATTTAGGGTAACTTTTAGCTTGTGTGTTTTTCTGTTCAAAAAGTCAAAAATGTCATAAGCTGTACTGCAGTTTACACAGACAGAATAATAGACACTTTAAGATTTACTTGTTATAACTGAGTCCACACTACTGTTTACTCAATATAAATGTGTAGTTATTATTCGTAACCATACACATCTCTTCAAGTGAATTAAAAAGCCTACATATTGGCATCCTGACAAGTCAAAGTATGGTGGGAGAAAAAAACTTGGGGCTGAATCCCATATGTCACAGGAAGCATTAACTTTACCATACATTCTGAAATTGCATGCAGTACTCTGTGACTGTAACAACCACGTAATTCGCAAAACTGTTTGTGTGATAAGTGCTGGTTTTGTGTGTGTGACACATATGATCTTATGATAGTTTTGACGTTTTCCGTCGGCAAGAGGGAGTTGGACCACAGCGAAGGCCAAGAGGCGGGAGAACCAGGGCTCGCAAAATTACGTTTAAGGTGTCTGTAATTCGGAGTTCTACTATGACCCACTACCGATCTTACCGGGGTAAATTTTCATTAATTATTTTAATAGTATTTATATAGTCTGATGTAATTGTAATATATTAAACTCCAATTTTGCGTTGTTGCTTTGTGAAGTGTTCTGCATTAAACCTGAAACTTAGAATTTTCCTCCTACCTTACAGCTCCCGTTTGTGTCTTACACTGCATGCTGCACACAACTGTAAAATTACATAAGTTAATCAACCTTAATACTTAATTACTGATATTACCAGACACTCTTTTTACTGATAATTTGATGTTGACACAATTCAGTGTTTGAGGAATTTTTTTTTGTTTTGAGTTTTTAGAAATAACCTGCAGTAATATGATGAAATTGTCTACTTCTGTTCACAGATGCCACCCCTGCTTGCAGAGTGGTCGTTCCCATTAGCCTCAATGCCGAGGACTTCAAACTGGCACTACGGGACAATGTTCCTGAAATTCCAGAGCATTTTGAGCTTTGCAAAGTCAACGGACAGCGACTTGTTGTACAACTTGAGGAACAGACGCCCAGAGATATCAGAAACAGAAATGCTCTGGGTCGCTCTAATCTGTATATTCGTCCAAAGGTATTCAAATGATTCACCCAGGTGCCTTTCTTGACTTTCTGGTGTTTCTAGTGTTAATCATTTGTTTTTCTTTTGTAACTACCTGGACACTACTTAGCGTACAAGCAGTGCAGGCGCTCTGTCATTCTGAATAACTTTACCTCTGTGCCCTATTATCCAGGCTATGTGATTACTTGTGGACATCAACTGGTTGCGTTTGCGTTTTCATTGACTTTAGGATTTGACATGACAGCCTCATTTGTGTCTGCCTTGAGACTTTCATTTCTGTCCAAGCCTCTGTAAACCGAAACAGCTAGACTACTTCTGATAATGCTTTACTCAACTAAGTTAAATGTTTCTGTTGTGACCTATTTGTCCTGAAACTAATTTTTAAAAGTACATTATTCAGAGGTATGGCAT
>JAMQGT020001496.1:0-12527 GCA_024447675.2 Pterophyllum scalare | reverse complement strand
GAATCAGATGCCAGGAGAATATCATTAAAGACTAGGGCTGGGCAATATGGACCAAAAATGATATCTCGATATTTTTTAGCTGAATGGCGATATACGTTATATATCTCGATATATTTCTTGCCAAATGGTATAAACAAAAAGGCACTTCTGAGTCAAAGCTACACATCCCAAATGTCACAAAGGCACTCTTATTAACATTCAGCTGTAGATGTAGATGACATAGACATAGACTATATCGATATAAACAATATTGTTTATATCGATATAAACAATCTCATCTTATATCACGTATAAAATATATCGATATTTTTTAAAAAGTCAATATATCGTCCAGCCCTATTAAAGACCCTTAACAGTACTGACTCTGTACTATGGAGGGCTTTAAATCCAGATTGGACAACCTCCAAAATATCATGGTTTTCCAAAAAAGACTTCAACTGAGTATAAACAATCTTCTCTAAAATCTTAGAACTAAAAGGCAGCTTAGAAATGGGCCTAAAGTTAGCAAGCACAGATTGATCATGGCCAGATTTCTTAATTAAAGGTTGCACGAATGAATGTTTAAAGTTTACAGGGACCACACCAGAAGACAAACTGCTATTAATGCTAATTAATTAATGGTGCTATTAAGCCACAAAACTCAGAGTCTGTATCATGACATTTGGCGTTCGGTACATTGCCACAAACAATATAATTGTAAGCATCCAATGACTTGTATGCACAGGAACTTCTCTCCGGTGTAATGCTGGGTTTCTCCAAAAAATACACGTATATATCCACCCACGGATACTGGGCCACTTGCTAACGTACCACAGGGATCGGGGAGTCAGTTGCCGGTGGTCAAAATTAATTTTTGACCACGATCTTTCGTTGATAATCCCTTCTCGTAGATTGAAACGCTATTGAACTCTGCCATATTTCCATTTCCAAAATGCACACGCAATGCTACCTAGGTCATCATTGTTTACAAACAGTAAAAGGGTCTGTTGTCAATATAGAATAGAATAGAATAGAATGCCTTTATTGTCATGATACAGGATGTAAAATGAGATTGGAGGGCCACTCCTGTCAGTGCCATGCAATAGAAAGTCAAACTTTCTAAAAATATACAGAAAAAGAACCAATGTATAAATATATACAGAAAATAAAAAAATGTATAAAATATATACGGTGTAAAAAAATACATATAATAATGAAATGGTGAATATTGCACTTGGTGACTGACTACTGGATATTACACAATATACTGATAAAAATATCCTCCACTATTTACTAAATTAAGGCAACTATTTGCATAATTTATTTAGCTGAAGGTCAAAGTGATAATAATGCTACATAGAGACATTTAAAACTATGTTTCTTACTGCAGTTGCTTGTATTTACAGCATACAGGCATGTATGGAATGATATATGGGGATTATAAATATCACATTACTTTGGACCTCTGACCTCTTCTTCAAAATCAAATAGGGTCAAACTTTCATTAAATGTCTTTTATCTTTAAAACTATGCTTAAATTTCTACTGCCTTTGTTTGTATTGGCAACATTTAGGAAGTGATACTGGTGTGTGGGGATTCTAAACATCATATTATAGTTTGGATCCAAATATCATGTCACATTAGATGAAAGCGTCTTGAGGCAACTGTTTGATTTGGCGCTATATAAATAAAATTGAATTGATTTTGTTTTACGTTTTAGCTCTGCCTGACTTTAAAGTTGACCCCAAAATGTGTTATATCTTTAAAGAAAGTATTGTGAGATAAAGAATGAGCTGCCTAATTAGTTAGAATTATACTGTATTGTAATGTTAAGTAATAAGGTCAAGGTATTCATGTTGTTACTTGTAAATCAGTACCTATCATTGATTGCCTACACCTACATAATGTTTGTGTAATCAAAATACTTTTCTGCAGAGTCAATTGCTACAGACCTCCAAACTTCATGTGGCTTCAGATGAGCTCAAGAACAGTGCATAGAGAGCTTCATGGAATGGATTTTCATGGCCAAGCAGCTGCATCCAAGCCTTACATCACCAAGCACAATGCCAAGCGTCAGATGCAGTGGTGTAAAGCACACCGCCACTGAACTCTAGAGCAGTTGAGACATGTTCTCTTGAGTGATGAATCACACTTCTCCATCTTGGAAACCAATGGATGTGTCTGGGTTTGGCAGTTGCCAGGAGAACTGTACTTGTCTGACTGCACTGTGCCTAGTGTAAAGTTTGGTGGAGGGGGGATTATGGTGTAGGGTTGTTTTTCAACCCATGTTCCGAGTTGGGCTGGGCCCTTAGTTCCAGTGAAGGGAACTCTTAATGCTTCAGCATACTAAAATATTATGGACAATTTCATGCTTCCAACTTTGTGGGAACAGTTTGGGGATGGCCCCTTCCTCCTAAGCAAGGTTCATAAAAACATGGATGAGTGATTTTAGTGTGGAAGAACTTGATTGGCCTGCACAGAGTCCTGACCTCAACCCAACAGAACACTTAGGGATGAATTAGAGTGAAGACTTTGAGCCAGGCCTTCTCATCCAACATCAGTGTCTGACCTCACAAATGGAAGAATGGTCAAAAACTCCCATAAACACTCCTCAACCTTGTGGAAAGCATTACCAGAAGACTTGAAGGTGTTATAGTTGCAAAGGATGGCAGCTGCTTTGAAAAATGCTCTGAGTCCTTTACAATATTTAAGTTTGTTACCACAGAAAACGTTCCGTATTATTAAAATATTTCTATATTTGCAGTAATTATGGTAGTTAATCTTTATAATTAGTTTCTCAAATGCTATTTACATTTTATTTCCAATCATATGTTTAATATTTTAATTCTACTTTGTTTCACTCACCTGTTTTAAAAGCCCATCCATTCATCCATCCATTTTCTGCCTGGAACACCTCATCCAAGATGCACCCAGGACGCATCCTAATCAGATTCCTGAACCACCTCAACTGGCTCCTTTCAATGTGGAGAAATAGCAGCTCTACCCTGAGCCCCTTCCAAATGGCTGCACTCCTCACCTCATCCCTAAGGGAGAGGCCAGCCACCCCTCGGAGCAACCTCATTTCCATCAAAAAGCTGAGATGAGATTCTGAGGCCATCAAGGCAGAAGCCTTCTGCCTAGAAATTCTGTCCATAAATATTATGAACAGAATTGGTGACAAAGTGCAGTCCTGGTGAAGTCCAACACCCACAGGAAATGAGTCCAACTTATTGCTGGCAATGTGGACCAAGCTCTCACTGCAGTTGTACAGGGACTGAATGGCCCATAACAATGGTCCAGACACGCCATATTCCCAAAGCACCCCTCACAGGATGCCCCAAGGGATATGGCCAAATAATCTGTTGATACAGTATCAGTACTTTATGTATAACATCACTATAATTTGGCATCATCTTGCATTACTGGGTATGACTCACCTAGATTTACATTCTGCAACCAAAGTATATAACAAGTGGTTAACATTAAAATACTAAAATAGTATAACACACAAGTGCAAAACGGTCTACATAACAATTGTAACAATTATTTGGGAGGTTACAGTTTGCTATTTTTTGTATATTGTATCAACATTACATTTAGCATCATTTAGCTCCAGCATCCATTCTTCAATCAGTTAAATCTGTAAAAGAAAAAAAAAAAGTCAAGGCTATGATTAAAGATTAGAGTTAAATCCCAGTGAAGTAGAATTTCACAAAATGCAAAAGACTTGCTTTATTAAGTGTACTTCATCATGAAATAATGATGTATGATTATTTTAAAACAATATTTAAGTTATATTAAAGTTGATAAAATGAAAAAAAACCCTCACATTTAACATGTTCCACTGTACTTACCAAAGAGATGAGATGAAAATCTATTAATTCTCCCCTTTTTCCTCCTGTAGATGTTTTAACATGATTTTTTATTTTAAAAAAAAGCGCAGTTCTCCTCTTTGCTTCAGTAAATTTTTCACCTTATGCTGCAGTCCACAACTCTTGTGGCTGTATATATTTCAGCAGAATAAGGACTAATGGTGTGTGTCAAAGATGATAGAAGAGGCTGTGGCACCTTGAGGATGAACAATGTTACATCACAGGATTCACAGGTTTGTCAGCTCTCAACCCGAAAGTTTTTTGGCTCAGTATAATGGCCTCTCCCTTCTTTTTGCTTGTGAAAGGGGACATCATAGGTGCCATGACAGACAAGCGAACGCAGAAATATAATAGGGTGAAAAGGGGTTGGAAGAAATACAAGATATGTAGCATGATCAAAGTAATCAGACATCGTTGTTTATTATAGAGTCTGAGTTTTCTGAGTTCATGTATTACCATTGGATAGATGTTCAGTTTTGTTGTTTGAATCCTCTGATTTTATTGGTAGCAGAAAAAGTTCACTTATTGCACTTCTGTTCACATTTCTTTTTCTCAGCAAAGACAAGGAAACTTCATGAAAGTGGAACATGGGGATATTTGATAGTTCAAAGAAAAGCAAAGTGACCTGGCATTGAGCAGCAACATAATATGCACTCGAAGTGAATCTAGCTGTGTATGTGTTTTACATTGAGGCTTCAGTTTAATCATTTTAGTAAGGTGGCTTTTCCCTGTTGTTTTTAATAATAGACTTTCTGCAGATCATCTGCCCAACAATGAGGAATGATGGTGTATTCATATACAACTGGTTTATCTCATATTTTCAAATCATGTTTCTGCTAAAAAGTTAAAAAGGAAGAATAAACAAAGATACAAAAAATGCAAGAAATTTGTTGGAGCTTAACATGGGCTTTTTTATGTATTATCTCTCTCACTGATTCATAAATATAAACAAAAATAAGTAGGTTGCAGGTTCAGTGCTACTGTCATGAGACAAAGGAAGATTTCCTCATCTGAGAAACAGTGAAGCTCTTATTGTGTCCAGTTGCTCTTTGAAAGCCTGCTTATGACTGACAGAACAAACTGGTTTAGTTTCGAGAAAGTAAACAAGTCCAACAGACTCAAATAAAATCTGGGCATTAGGTTTACGGGTTAGATTAATCTCTACCTACCTTTTAGCTTTAACAGTTTTGCCTTGTAACATTTCTCACAAAATCTTTTGCTCTAACTGGTTTATGTATGTACTATAAACACAACATATAACTTGCAAAATGCTGTAACGCCCCAAGAACTTTTGTCAAAGTTGAGTTTTGTGTCAATGAATAAGTCGATGCTACTACAATTACACATTCATCTGACACTGTGTAAATCAGGGTGGAGAAAAGTTAAAATGATTTTGTCAGAATGAGAGTGGGCTCTAGAGGTGCACCCCTAATTATTACATTATTTACTAAAAGTTTTGTACAGTTCTTTTCACAGAAACAGACTGCACTAGACTTATTTTTCTAAAGATAACGAGGTGCAGCTATGTAATGAATTCAATATTTTTCAGACACAGAAGACACAGAAGCAGAAGGTTTTACATTGCAATTTCTTACATTTGCAAACATTTTCAGGGGAATTTTTTCCTATCTCAACAGTCAGACAATATAGTAGCCTACAGTCACCACTGAAGTGCCAAATCAAGTGTGGAAAATCAAAATGGTAATAATAAAAGTAGACACAACGCCACGCCTAGTCCCTAAGGCAGTCCATAAGCAGTTGACATCCTAAATGGGCCTGTGCCTCACTGAATACTTTGACCAGACTGCATGCTATCAATGAAACTATTTCCTATACACTCATGAAATTTAATTAACTTAAGTGGAAACACTTAGATTCAATTAACTAATATTTATTAGACCAGAAAGCTGTACAAGGTTAGATTCAGTGTGACAAAAATAACGCCAGTTTTTCCAAAATATTAAATGTAATAAAATTAGAGATATCCATCACCTAAAATCTCTTTTTTTGCAGCCATGGAGTTCAAACCACAGCCACACTGCATGATTAGACTAAATATTTACAGCAAAAGGAAAATGATATGCTACATATGCTGAATTGGGATAGTCTTTTTTTAATCCAGGTGCAGTTATCAGCTAGTTTTGCTTTGTTACATATCTCACAAGTCCCAAGAAATTTTGTTACTAGTTTCTCTCAAAGCCTCTTCTGATTTTATATTCAGATACTGTTTTTGATGACGAATTTGTACATATTTTTCTCCTTGGTTAAACATTTGATGTGTCTCAACACTAGAAGACTTTAACTTTTTGCCTGAGTTGCTGGAGTTTCTACATGCTTCCACTTTGCAATAACACCACTTACAGCTGATTGTGGAATATCTAGATAGGAAGAAATTTCACAAATTGATTTGGTGCAACAGTGGCATCAGTGGCACTGAGCTCTTTATAACGACCCATTCTTTCACATGTTTGTAAAGACTGGCTGCAGGACTAGGTGTTTGATTTTATACACCTGTGACAATGGGCCTAAAAACACCTTTAGTGAGATGAGTTTATCTTCCAGGACTGCAACTAAGCCTGTCTGCTAAACCTGCTGAAAATAAGTATGCTTCATTTGTGCCTTCAGTATTTAATGAAAGTTGTTTCCCAGGTTTACTTACTGAACCTAATAATGTGTGAATCAGTCAGGGAATGGACATCTTAAGATATCACCAATCAAAGTTAATATAAACTATATAACAATAAAATCTGGGATAAATTTAACAGCATAAACAATTGAAAAAATAATCATCCTTTATGAATGGTCACTGTGACTGGTCTATGAATTATGTTTGATATTTACTATGTTATACAAGCTGCTGTTCACACATTTATTTTTAGAACTGAGAATGTACGGGTGTGTAACACATGAATGCTGTTTATACAACAAGGTGGGGCTCTTTCTTATGAAATAACTGCATACCAATGAACAATCATGAAGTGGAAAGGCATCCACAACATTGTTTTTACACCATTTTTAATCTACTCTGATTAAATGCTGGCTGTTTAGTGTTTCAAAAGATGTGTTATTAGACGTGGTAAATTTGTATAAAGGGTTACTAATTAAATATATTCCTCTTTTTAATAACAGTTTTTTTTGTTTGTTTTTTTACCAGTCTGCAATTTATAAACAGTGTCTGTGGAAAGATTCTAAAAAGAAACATGTATGTTGGTCTTCATTAGAAAGACAGTTACATTTTTGTATTTGGTACACTTCAGTTAATTAAACTCACTTAAATACTTAAGCAGCAAATATGAAAATATGAAGAAAAAATCCACAGACAAGCATACATTTCAAGATGTAAATGAACTCATTTTTGTAGCCCATCAGCTGTACAGTCATAATGAGTCGAAAAAAATATTTATTTTGAAGATTCCCAAATTTAATCATAAAAGTTAACTTTCTGGTACAAATTTTAAGTATTCAAAGAATTTGTTTTCAGAACAGACGAACAGCACAAAGTAGAATTAAAATATGAAAATTAGATGGGAAATAAAATGAAAATAGTATTTGAGAAACCAATTCTAAACATTCACTATCATAATTACTGTAAATAAATAAATATATTAATAATACAAAACATTGTCTGTGGTAACAGAAATGTGAATGTTGTAAAGGTCATTGTGTACGTCACTGTACATTCCACTGATGCCACATTCTCAGACTGTTTTTCAGAACAGTTTAAGTAAAAAAGCAGGTGATAAAACAGGAAGCCTCAATCAGTACATATCTAAAAATCAATGTGCAGGGATTGTCCAGTACACCTACACATTTACAACAAGCGTTCTTGTAAGGACAACAAAAAGCAAATGCCATCACATGAAACTGTGACTGCTGGTATGCTTAGAGCTGTTGGCAATGGAAAATTTCACCAGCAGAGACTTAATCATACCATATGATACACCTCATGTGCTACTGCGTTTTTCAATCTGATCCCGTGGACATCAGTGTGTCATGTGGTTCTTTATGTTTTACATTATTACAGTATTGGCTGTAGAATGTATGACACAAACTATGAAAAATAAACTACACCATATATATATATATATATATATATATATATTTATATATATATATATATATATATATATATATATATATATATATATATATATATATATAGGGGTTGGACAATGAAACTGAAACACCTGTCATTTTAGTGTGGGAGGTTTCATGGCTAAATTGGACCAGCCTGGTGGCCAATCTTCATTAATTGCACATGCTTGGACAAAAGAGGGTTTTCAGAGAATAGTGTTGCATGTTCAGTTTCTATGCCATATGTCAGAGCAATATCTAGAGTGTGAATAAAGTGGTGGGTGTGCTCATTTACATTTTTTGAGAAGGCAATTGAAGTTAATAGATTAAATTCAGTGTTTAGGCTGTCATTTTCAGCATCTACATGGATGTTAAAATCATCAACTATACTTATTTTACCTGAACTGAGCACTAAATCAGAAAAAAACAAAGTGCAAAACCACTGGGTTTTGAGTTTTCCAATTATGGTGTACAAGACTAGGAATCAGGCTTTCAAATGAATTAAAACTCTGTCTTGTGCTACCAAGGGCAGCAACATTGAGTCTTCTGGTCAACTTAATATTCACATCCCTGTAAGGTTACTCCCAATACACAGTAGTTAAATTTAAATATTATAAGCAGATAAATTGTCTTCACAGTATGTAGATTGTGATTCTCATTTGTCCATCTTTCCAACAATTATAAGTATGAAAATGAATGCATTCACACATCAGCATTCCACCATTTTATATGTTCTCTCAGTGCAAGCAACTAATAAATATTAAAAGCTACTACAAGTCTATAGTCCATCTTACAGCAATTCCTAACTGTATTATAAAAGACCACTCTCTAGCTGTTTGGAAATACAATGGCCAAATGTTCTGGAAAAATGAAACAAATTAAACACACATTACTAGTAGCACTCTTAAGATAAAATATACTTCTCTATAATATGTGAAACATTCATATGCTGTTCTACATTCAGAGGTCAGTAACATCCAAAAAAACAGTTTTATACTCCTCGAAACATAACTATACTTAATTCAATTCAATTCAATTTTATTTATATAGCGCCAAATCACAACAAACAGTCGCCTCAAGGCGCTTTGTATTGTGGGTAAAGACCCTACAATAACACAGAGAAAACCCAACAGTCAAAACGACCCCCTATGAGCAAGCACTTGGCGACGGTGGGAAGGAAAAACTCCCTTTTAACAGGAAGAAACCTCCAGCAGAACCAGGCTCAGGGAGGGGCAGTCATCTGCTGCGACCGGTTGGGGCTGAGTGGAGAGAGACAGGACAAAAGACATGCTGTGGAAGAGAGCCAGAGATTAATAATAATGATTAAATACAGAGTGAAGTATAAACAAGTAAATAAAGGTGAATGAGAAGAAACAGTGCATTATGGGACCCCCCTCAGCAGCCTAGGCCTATAGCAGCATAACTAAGGGGTGGTTCAGGGTCGTCTGATCCAGCCCTAACTATAAGCTTGATCATAAAGGAAAGTTTTAAGCCTAATTTTGAAAATAGAGAGGGTGTCTGTCTCCCGAATCCAAGCTGGGAGCTGGTTCCACAGATGAGGGGCCTGAAAGCTGAAGGCTCTGCCTCCCATTCTACTTTTAAGTATCCTAGGAACCACAAGTAAGCCAGCAGTCTGAGAACGAAGTGCTCTATTTGGGTGATATGGTACTATGAGGTCTTTGAGATAAGATGGGGCCTGATTATTCAAGACCTTGTATGTTAGGAGAAGGATTTTAAATTCTATTCTAGAATTAACAGGGAGCCAATGAAGAGAAGCCAATATGGGAGAAATATGCTCTCTCGTTCTAGTCCCTGTCAGTAATCTAGCTGCAGCAAAGGCACCTAAACATCTTTTAGGAAACTATACTAAGTATAGTAAAGTGTGCGAGAATGCAAATGTTCATAATGGAAAGCAAATAAACCTGCAGTGAACTTCAGCTGTGGCAAAAGTACAAACAGTTTGTACTTAAGTAGAAGTACAGATACGTGTGTTAAAAAATACTTTGGTTAAAAAGATCCAACTGCTTTACTCAAGTAAAAGTGAAAAAGTACAGGTTCTAAAATGTACTCAAAGTAAGAAAGTAGAAGTAGCTCTAGGAAATAGTTGGAAATTTCTACCAGCTATTTTTGTGCAAAGCTAACTGAACCTTGTGCTATATTGATATAATGATAAAAAATATTATTAAATGAGAATACAAATGTTGCACCAATCTAAATTCTAATTCCAATGAATGTAGTTGAGCTTGAACACTGTTATGCAGGACATGGTCTGAGTTGTACTGCTCTTTGTGGATTTACACAACTGAATTCAACAAGATATAACCCAATATTTCATGAGCAGTCTTAGCCCCTACACTAACAGTATGCTGTTTATACTGTCTTTATACTAGTCAGTATACAGTTGGTATAAAGGTTGAATTGAGAGAATGACTCTAAGCTTCATCAGCTTAAATTCAGACTCATCTCTGCTATACTTGCTGTAACCTAACAATGATCATGAACATCACAGCCATGTGCACCAGTCCAACACAGAGCTTTATTGTAAATTCGCTACAGAAGAGTAAACTAACCCGTTTATCCGGCACTAAACTGCAGGATTTTCATGCAACCTTTGAATAATACATATATATTGTTTCACAATATAAAAAAAATAATAATTTCACAATAATTACAGATCCAAGATCTGATTTAAAAATGTATGCTTCAAACTTCCAGGTTACCTTATATCACTGAACATTCCTTTCCTTTAAATCTAAACTCTCTTCTTCCTCTCCTGTCCTCTTTCTTACATCTTTCTTACATCTCTGAGTGAACTTCTCTCTCACACTTTTCTCTTCCTGGAAATACAGCAGCTCTTCTTGTTCCAGATCTCTCTGGTCCACTGTAACTCCTGAGTAAAGCGCTATAAATGATGCATACATTATATACATTTTGTACAAAATTTCTTGTGACTTGTGAGATATGTAGCAAAGCAAAAATAGTTGATAACTACCTGGATTTAAAAAAAAAACAATTCCAATTCAGCATATGTAGCACATCAATTTACTTGTATTGTAAATATTTAGTCTCACCACACAGTGTAGCTGAGGTGTGAACTCCATGGCTGCAAAAAATGGATATTAAATGATGATTATCTCTGATTTTCCAAAACTGAAATCTTTTGGAAAAACTGGTATTATACTACAAATCTGACCAAAGCCAATTTTTCACACTGAATCTAAAATAGTGTAAAGAGACCATTTCATACAGATTTCTAGTATAATAAATTTTTGTTACTTGAGCTACTTGAATCTAAGCATCTCCAGTTATGTGAATTGATTGGTTTTATGTGAGTGTATAAGAAATAGTTTTACTGGTGCCATGCAATCTTCAGTGAGGCACAGGCCCATGTGGGACTTCCACTGCTTATGGACTAGTGATGGGAATTCCAGCTTTTTTTTGAGAAACTAGTTATTTTGGCTCGGCTCACTAAAAATAGCCGGCTCTTTCGGCTCCAAATTGGCTCCTCAGATTTAATTTTTTTTTTTAAATGTGTAAAATGCCATCATACAAGATGTATCCATGCCACTAAACTCTACTAGTTCTGCTACAAATTAAGATAACCCTGTTAATCAAATGTCCAGATTTTAGTTGAGTCTTCTGGACTTCCTTGTGTTCTCCAGCACTCCACGTAAATTACGCAAAACATCTGAGGATCAATACTGGTAATTAAGTGTGCTGCTGTTTTTCAATGCCTCTGTTCTCACTATATGAAGGTCCTATTTAACTCAGGTTCTCATGGAAAGATTAAATTCACAGAAGTAAAAAAAATCCACTTGTTCTCAGAAAACAAGCCACTATCTATCATTTAGCTGTATGGCAATATCCTAAAAAAAAAAAAGAAAAGAAAAAGGTGTGACTGATACATTCCTAAGGCTTTGAGTCTTTCAACACTGACTTTGTGGGCTGTGGTTGTGTTTCCCATCATGAAAGAACCACATTATTTGTATCACACCTTCTCCCCATGTCATAATTGCACTGCCAAGCTTGTTTATCATGGGTGTACTGCTTATGCAGTTCAGGGTACATCTTTGACAGGTCATCAGACAAACAGCCACACACAGTGCCAATTTAAAATCACCATCACCATGAACCTAAGGAGCATATCTTTGGACAATGCGAGGAATCTGGAGTACCCAGAAGGAACTAACAGAGACAAAAGGACTTCATTCCAACTCCACACAGACAGGGTGTAGCTGGTCAGGAAGTTTGACCGAGGAACCTTCTTACCATCAGTGACAGCGCTGAACTTTTCATTCATTTAGTATCATAAGAACATACACACTCATTTTCTAAAGGTCTTGGAGAGCTATGTAGATCAACACATCTTCCTCACCAAGGATTTTTTATTCAATTTTTGTGCAGTCTGTGTCCCTGGCCTGTTTAAAAAACAACATAACTAGTTTGTTCTGTCAGTCATAAACAGGCTTTAAAAGAGCAACTGGAGACAATGGAAAAAAGATACACTGTTTCTCAGATGAGAAAATGTTACTACAGTATATCTCATGACAGTAACGCCGCAACCTACTTGGGTCTGTTTGTATTTGAGTCAGTGATGGAGAA